>APFE030540804.1:112560-157595 GCA_000404065.3 Pinus taeda | reverse complement strand
GGACAGAACTTTTAGCACAAGAGATGGGAGGATCTTCGGATCGTTCAAGGCAGAAGACTTGAGACAAATGTATCATTTTCCCGAGCCTGAGAAGATATACAACAGCGCCTTCCTGGAGAAGTTTGCGAGCGAAAATGAGATTGAGTCCGAACCTATCAAGGATTGGAGGCAAAATCCAAACAAACACAAGCACGAATCTTCCGTTAAGTACTCGGTCGATTCTTTGGCTTCTCCTTATTGCTATGAGGGTATAATGATGTGTAGATTATGGGGTTTACACGACTCTGCTATTTTTACCATTGAAATGGTTCCTCTCATGGAGGCAGCAGTGAACAGCATAATCATGGATTGGGCTACTATCCTTTCGGATAAGCTAGCAGTAGCTGTTCGTGACTTTAGGAATAAAACTATAGTCACTGAAAGGAAAATTCCCCCATTCTACTATAGTGCATTTATCCTAGATACCTTATGTTTCAATTCCGAATTCCCTATTCTTGGTTGGAGGTGGACTGCACAGGACCCCTCGCCCATTCATATTTATCACCGCAAGTTGTGGAAGTCATCCTATAAAAACCACATGTATCAGATATGTAATGGCTTCATGGTTCCCATTTATTATTCAATTTTTGATAAACCCATTTCAAGGATTTCCTACCTAGCCTCCTTTGATTTGCCAACAGTGGCTAGTTGGTTTGGAGAAGAGCATTTTACCTATATTAGAGTCTTCGGCAGCCAAGCCAATCCTCATGTCCTCCCCTTATATGTTCCTGATAAATTGCTAGCAAGGGAAATTGCATATCAGATTACAGCTGAGAGTACTACACACACTCTCAAAAAGGAAAAGAAAAGAGGCTGGCCTACTTTTCCCTTCAGATGTGGTGTCTTTACCCTGCATGATCTCAAACATGTGGAAAAAGAAGCCACAAAGATTCAATCTTTAGCTCTGGCTACAATCCCGAATTGAGAATTTGACCCAAAGTGAAGTGCCTATGCCGCATTGGAACATGCCAAATTAGCAACGTTTGATCATCAAGAAGATATGTTCGATGACATGTTCTCTTCAGTGAATCAATAGGTCAAGCCAAAGAACTCGCCAAGATAAGATACAACAATGAAGGATTAACTGAATTTAATAAACTTAGAGAGCAGAGGTTGCAAACTCTGCCTCTGATTTATTAACGCCAACCCAAGCAGCATCATCAAGCGAGCCTAGCCAGCAACAGACAAAGGAACCTCCTCTACAACAAAAGAACATAATAGCGAGCAGGAGGAACAACAGAGGAAAGACCAAGAGGAAAAGCAGAAAAAACAACAGGAAGAAAGATAAAAGAAAGAGCAGGAGGATAAACAGAGAAAGGAACAAGAGGAACAACAAAAGAAAAACAAGAACAATTACAGAAGGAGTCTCAATCTAAACAGACCACCACCGATACCAACATGGGTACTATCACAGACCCTGAATTGCTAAAGGAATGGCAGCAGTCGATACCATTATCAATGGAGGAAAAGACTCAAAAAGTACCGATACTCCTAAGACCAGCAATATGCAAGATGATACCTCATCTCAGGTTCTAAGTGGAACCAGCGGCCCACCTAAATCTAAAGATATTGAGTAATTCCGAAAGATCCCAACAACCAAATCATTCTACAAGTAGAAGATATTCCGCCATTGGATGTCTTCTACAGCCCAAGGCACAGAGCAGTGGTAAAACGATCAAGGAAAAGACGAAGGCTTGATCAACCTTCTATCTTTCCAGAACAAACGATCACAGGCAATGTAGTATGGAAGGAGAAACTGGATCCCTCAGATGATCTAACCAAATTGTCACAGTACGCTGGAGCTTACTCAGCTGCAACAATCAACAAAGCATCGGAGGTGAGTCTTTTATTAAAGACTAAAGACCAAGAAATCTCCACATTACAGACAGAATTAGCCGAGATAAAACAGAGGGTAATGCAAGCAGAGGAGCAGTTAGCGGCACAACAACAGAGGACAGCACAGGCAGACGAGCAGTTATTGGCGCAACAAAAACAAATAACCAATTGACTCAGCAATTGGAAGCAGAGAAACAAAGGATTGACCAGGCAGCGATCCAAAAACAGAATGAATTAACGGAGGCATTAGAAAAATTGAAAGCAGCGAACGAACAAATGGTGAAAACAAAGGATGAGCAAATCGCTCAAATAACGTGCAGCTAGAAAACATAAAAGGAGATTCGCAGATAACAGAGTTCAGGAAAGAAGCAACATTGATAAAAATGCACTAATATCACAAATTAAACTCTTGTGTCAACAAATCGCTCAAGCAGAACCACTCTGCGAATTAACTACATCCATAAACGAGCAGGTAGAGAAAGCAAGGGATGACTTGAATCAAGCCGATGAAGCTATCACTGCACATCTTGAATGGCAAGATTCGAAGTCGGGAAAAACATCCAATGTGCCAAGGATACTTGAAGTCCATAAAGATATACTTTTCACGGGTGTTAAAGGCAGAGAGAGAAGCTTCAAGATGTAGATTAACTTCTAGCAACTTAGTTGATCTAGTTAACAACACTCTCTACATAGCAAACATGATTTCCCAGTGCACACCGGGAAAGATTACAACAACAAATGCATTGGAGAAAACGTGTTATCCAGAGTTAGAAGGCAAAGGAAGATTAATCGCCGGAGTTAATAGCTTAAACATGGAAACATATTGGCACTTCCTAGTCAAGCATCATGAACAAAGAGCCGCCCTCAAATGTTTAACAGATGCCATCCAGTGTATGATTCCCGACATCCAAGACGCCACCTATGCTGCCCAGCTCAGTTCGCGCCTCAACAAACCTCCGGAAATTGAGCCAATGCTTGCCATTAATCAGCTCAGATTCAAAGGAAAGCAGCCGACCCAATGAATCTCCTCCAGCTCCCAGATCGCCAGCCGAAATAGCAACAAAAGTTATTGATATCAGTTTAAGTAGCATTTCTGTTTTATAGATATTTAGATTAGTATTGTATTTATAGACCCTTTCATGTTTTTAGAAAGGGTCGTAAAATTTTGTAAGAGACTTAACAGACTGAAGTTTGCACTACTGTGCTTCAGCCTATATTCTTTTATGAAACTCGACCAGTTGTTCTTACTTTAATGAGAAATTTCTTTATACAATTGTGCACTATTGTCGTTGATTGAGGAATGTTTATGCGTTAAAGGAAGAACTACACATAGCGATTGATATCTGGGAATGCCAAGCAGCTCATATGGTATTTCTATCTATGTCTGAAGTCATTCTGTTTATGTGAATTGTTATGTAATTATTCTTGCTATCATTGATTATATGCATGCGCTATAACAGCAAATCTTATTCATTCCACTATTGGGTGTTTATATGATGTGCCTTTACCTTTAAATCATGTATATGATAATGATATGGATGTGTAAAGTGTGGTAATTTCGCTTCAATCGCTCTGCTTAACTATTTAAGAACAGCAATCTTAAATAATTCAATATCTATGTCGTAAAGATACAATCATCTATATGCTTGTCTTTTAGACATAGAGCATCAAAAGCTACGCTTTAGAGCTCAATAGATTCCCGGGATAGTTTCATCTATTTATATTTCTGTCAATAGTTTTAGCCTTTCGCCTCACCACTAGTGTTATCTATAAAACATTCACTCATCCCATTTATCTATTTCTGGGAAACTGGTCCCATTACCCCCAGTCGGAGCCACTATCCCAAACGGAAAAGGAGCTGCACTAAGGTCCGGACCGGGTGGTTTCCCCAATGTTGTTGCAGCGATTTTCGAGGCATCAACATTTTTGGCGCTAGAAGGAGGGCCCCGACTATGAATGGCAAGCAAACCCAAATCTGCAAGCCATTCTAAGAGTAATTCTCCCTCCAATTCTCCTAGTTATTCTCGATCGCATGCTGGTTCTCCAACGCACAATCAAGAAGAACAGGAATCAACTACCACTGCTCACACCCATCATACTTCAGAACAATTGAGTCTTGAATCCCCTGAAGTCCAGTCTCTTATCCACAAACTTCAGACCTTCTCGATTTCGCCACAAAGATCTGAGGTATCACAAAGCAGTGCGACTTCGCAGTTTAATCTATCTCATCCACTTACCAGACTTCAAAGTGGAAAGCTTGGTATCGAACCCATTGAGTTCCCTTTACCCGAAAGGAAAAGGGCCAAGAAACATACTGAAGGGTCTGATAGTGGAGAACTTTCATCCACATCATCCATTTCATCTCCCCATCTGCAAAGTCAACCACCCACTCCTCCATTACATATTGTTGTCCACCAGGGAACAGAAGCCTCAACATCTCAATCTGCTCACCCCTCAATATCATCTACTTCCCATACATCTGGAATCCCAATAGTAGTATCAACCACTGGTACTATTACAATGGTAGATCCATGGACCAGACCTGGTGCGGTCAATATGCCTGCACCATTGCATCCTTTACCAGATGCTCCTGAAAAATGGCTCCCAAAATTTAATCCAGACGATGGAACTCAGGCCGAAGAACACATTAATAATTTCATGTTGTCGGTCAACTTGAAAGGGGTAACACAAGAAGATGTTGTTGTTAGACTTTTCCCTTATACTTTGCAAGGATCAGCAGGATCCTGGTATTTCTCTCTACCCTCTGGTTCCATTACCAGTTGGGATACATGCCAAGAGCAGTTTCTTACTAAGTATGGAGATGATAGGTCTTTGGCAACTTTAATAAACGATCTCTCCAACCTGAGAATAGAACATAGGGAACCAATTAAGGAATTTAATGCTCGCTTCAATAAACTCCTGAACAAAATCCCTACAGCTTCCAAACCAAGTGAACAAATCCGAAGCGAATGGTATATCACTGCCCTGCCTGCCAATATAGCCATTTTTGTAGATAGGGCTGGGAAACCTACCTTAGCATAAAATATGAAAGAAGCACTTGATGTGGAAAAACGCATCAATTCCTTAGAAAAGAAAGTTGCCTTGGAAGACAAAAAAGCTAAAAAATTTTCTTTTAAAGAAGACTCCAAGAAGAAAAGCTTAAAAGACCCATATGACATGGAGGGATTGCAAAAGGTCCTGAAAACTTTGTCTAACAAAATGATTGACATCAAGAAACAAGTGGCCGAAACTTCAAACAAAAGACCATTTAGGACTTATAAGAAAACTGAAACAAAGCCACCCAATGTCATATCTAATGCAGATTCAGACCAAGAGGAGGAAGAAGAAGAGACAACACCACCAATTGACGATGAAGAAGAAGTAGCTGAGTGTCATGGAATGTGGGATTTCATACTCCCCAATTCTGATACTGATAATGAAGAAGAAGCCTTCCCAGTCACCACCAGAAGTAAAAGTACTTCTGAACCTGCCCAGGCAACTTCAAAGAAAAGGAGTGCAGGTGCTGCTACAACGAAGGAAAAAGTACCTCCAAAGAAATCACCTGCAGTAGTCCCTCAAAACCAGCCCTCAACTTCTAATTCCCCTTCAACATCTAAGACGTTAGTGGTATCCGATTCAATGGAATACAACATTGTTGATGACATGAAAAAGACCAAGGAAAACATAACTATGTTTGAGCTTAGCAAGCTAAAGCATCAACAAAAATTACTTCTTAAAGAATTGAATGTTGTTCCCTCTACACCACTTCCTAGTTCAAAAGCTGCTAATGATTCAGGCCAACCTCCTCCAGGTATGGTTGAAGCTACCGATTCAGTTCTGATTGGAGACAGATCAAGTTCTCATACTCCACCCTTCCTTCTGACTTATGAAATCTATAACAGAAACTTGCACAACTGTTTGATAGACTTAGGGGCATCATCTAACATAATGCCAGCTTCAATTTGTTCCAAATTGAACATAGAGCCCCATAAGTCTGCCATCCATATTGTACAGTTGGACAGGACCAAAGTGCAGGTTGTTGGAGAGATTAATTCTGTAACTATCAGGTTGTCTGCTGATCCCAGAATAGTACAAAGGATTGACATTCTAATAGCTGATATACCTGAGTTTTACAGTTTAATTTTGAGTAGAGATTGGTCCGAAAAATTGCATGGGTATATTTCTACTGATTGGTCACACATGTGGCTTCCTTATAAAGGTAAGCCAAATCAAATAAAGATTGACCGAGAAAAACATATGACCCATACAGTTACCGATTTTGAACAAGAAAACCATCCTGTAGCTTTCAACAACAACATTTTGGGCAATTATTCATCAGAGTCATTCTTTGGCAACTTTGTTGCCCAACCCTCCCCTTTCTCAGTTAATCATTTTACATCTCAGATTGAAAATTTTCCACAAGCAGATAAGTCTAGGTGTTTCAATGATGATGAGAAAACTGTAAATATGAATGTTAATACTCCTTTATTTTGGTCTTTGTATTTTGATGGCTCCAAGTCTAGTGAAGGCTCAGCAGCAGGATGCATCTTGGTTAATCCACGTGGAGAAAAGACAATGCTGTCTTGCAGGTTAGAATTCAAATGCACTAACAACACAGCCGAATATGAAGCCCTAGTTCAGGGTTTATATAAAGCAATTGGCCTTAAAGTGCAATATCTTAAAGTATTCGGCGATTCAGAAATTATTGTTAAGCAGGTTAGAAATGCAATTCATTGCCTTTCCAATCACCTTAAGCATTACCAATTGCTTGTGCAAGACCTTACATCACATTTCTTAGCATTTAACATTTCCTCCATTCCTAGGTCCCAGAATTCAGCTGCCGACTTGCTAGCCAACGTAGCCTCCAGACTCCTACCTTCAGAAGACTACAACCCTGATAGGTTTTCTGTAGAGTTGATTTTCAGACCTTCAATTCCTGATAACATCACTAATTGGAGAGTATTTAATCATGACAATGATATTCTACAATTCTTAACTTCTGAAAAGTCTTATGACAACCAAATCATTGAAGAAGACGAGCATGACTCCCAAATAAAGGAAATACCTCAAGAAAATGCAATTCCTATACCTGTGGTAAAACTTGAAGATCTTTATGATATAAAAGACAGGTTTAGACCTGTAACTAATACAAAGATCCAAAGCTCCACCCTAAGGTTTGAATTGGTAAATTTGGGTACTGAGCAAGCTCCTCAGAATGTCAATTTAGGATTAGGACTTTCTGTAGAAGAGAAAGAAGCATTTGTTAAACTGTTAAGAAAGAATAAACACATTTTTGCTTGGAAATATGATGACTTAAAGACTTATGACACATCTATTATCCAGCATACAATTCCAATGCTTCCCGATCAAAAACCCATTCAGCAGAAGTTAAGGAAAATACACCCAAATTTGGAAAGCCATATTAAGTCGGAGCTTAACAAACTCCTTAAAGCCAAGATTATCTTTCCAGTCCGACATTCGAATTGGGTTTCTAATATGGTTCCTGTCAGGAAAAAGAATGGCGACATTCGAATTTGTATTGATTTCAGGAATCTAAACAGAGCAAGTTTGAAAGACAATTTCCCATTGCCTACTATGGAGCAAATACTCCAATCAGTAGCAGGTTCTAAATTGATGTCCTTTCTAGACGGTTTTTCAGGATACAACCAAGTCTTGGTTCATCCTGATGACCAGCTTAAAACTACATTTAGAACAAAATGGGGAACATATGCATATCAAAAGATGCCTTTTGGACTTATAAATGCAGGAGCGACTTTCCAAAGAGCTATGGATACAACTTTTAGGGGATTGATTAATCGAACAGTGGTTGTCTACCTAGACGATATAACTGTATTTTCTAAAGAGAGGTCTAATCATTTACATGACTTAAACCAGATCTTTCAACGATGTAAAAGGTATGGAATTTCTCTTAACCCCAAAAAGTCATTCTTTGCTCTTGATCAAGGAAAACTCTTGGGTTTTATTGTGTCTCGAGATGGCATTTATATCGATCTTGATCGGATCAAAGAAATTTCTGAGATCCCATTCCCTCACAATAAGAAATCGATGCAGTCATTTCTTGGCCAGATTAATTTTATTAAAAGATTTGTACCATATTTTTCTCATATTATTTTGCCCCTCCAGGCGATGATTAGGAAAAATGCAGTCTTTAAGTGGGGATTAGTAGAAAAAGAAGCTTTTGATTTGATAAAGCAATCCATTATCAACGCCCCCTCCTTAATTACTCCAAATTTCTCTAATCCTTTCACATTGTATACTATTGCATCCGATTCTTCATACGCAGCAGTACTCACGCAACTAAATGATCACAATTTGGAGGCACCCATCTCATTTTTTAGCTCAAATCTTCAGGGTGCCGAATTGAATTACTCCGATGTGGAAAAAAAAGCCTTTGCTGTGTTTAAAGCGGTCAAACATTATAGACCCTTCCTTCTGAAAACCCACACAAAAGTAATAGTTCCTTTCCCAGCTGTTAGGCAACTATTAATACAAAAAGAACTGGGTGAAAAAAGGGCAAATTGGGTCACAGCGCTTCAAGAGTATGACTTAGAAATTAGGCCAGCAAAGATTGTTAGAGGCCAAGGTTTTTGCAGGATATTGGCAGGAGCTTCCAACATTCCCGAATCAAGCGATATTGGTCCAACTGAAGAAATCATTCAGATAAGTGTCACTGATTCTGAATCTCAATATGCAGATTTGGTATTTTATTTAAAAAATGGTTATGCTCCTCCACATTTATCTTACAAAAGCAAAATGGCCATCAGGTTAAAAGCAAAGAGTTTTACAATTATTGATGATCTTTAAGAAGAATTATGATTCTATTTTGCTGAGATGCCTTGAGAAAACTAAAGCCCAAAAGGTGTTGCAGGAGTTACATGATGGACCAGCAGGAGGACATTTTGGAGCTGACACAACAGCTCACAAGATTATTCATGCTGGATATTATTGGCCAACCCTTTTTAGAGACACCCACGAGTATGTAAGGAAGTGCCTCAATTGCCAAACTTCTAGTGGAAGACAACGAAAATCGGCTTTCCCTTTGCAACCAGTCAACATTGAACAACCATTTGAACAATGGGGATTGGATATCATCGGAGAAATTAATCCACCTTCTTCCAAGCAGCATAAGTATATTCTTACTGCTACCGAGTATTTCACTAAGTGGGTTGAGGCAATCCCTTTGAAGACAGCAAATTCTGAAGCAATCATTGAATTCATAGATCAATTCATCATTACCAGGTTTGGTGTCCCTACTGCTCTTGTATTTGATAATGCTTCTTATTTCTCAGGCAATTCTATGTTTGATTTTGCTATCAAGAGAGGATTTAAGTTAAAGTATTCTGCTAATTACTATCCCCAGGGTAATGGTTTAGCAGAGTCCACTAATAAAAATCTAATCAAAATCATCAAATGAACAATCGAACAAAATCATAGAAATTGGCACAAATCCTTAGTGTTTGCATTATGGGCTGATAGGATAACACAGAAAGCTTCTATAGGAACCTCTCCGTTCAATCTTGTGTATGGAAAAGAAGCAATACTACCCACAAACCTTGTTCTTCCTTATTTAGCCCTAGTGCAGTTCATTGAAGAGGCTCCTTCCTCTTCTATTCAGCTTAAATATGATCAAATATTAAAGCTAGAAGAAGAAAGAGAAAAATCCAAGGATACCCATGCCAAACATCAGCAAATCATCAAAGCAGCTTTTGATTCAGTCTCATCAGGTTCAAAACAATTCCAAGTCGGCGATTTAGTTCTGAAATGGGATAAAGACCATGAGGACAAGGGCAAACACACCAAGTTCCAGAAGTTGTGTCTTGGACCATTTAAGATTTGTGAGAAGGTAGGCCATTCAACCTTTATATTGCAAGATTTAGCAGGTTTGAGGGATTCTCTCCCTGTTAATGGCCTCATCCTAAAAAAATTATTCAATTGAGAAGGTAACCCCTTCTCCTTTCATTTCCGTAGGATTTTATAGTTTGTAGGAGTTTTAGGAAATAAAGTTTAAGGGCATCTTCCATTGACCTTTTTCTATGTTTGAAAAGTTGTCTCACAGAAGTATCATGAATATTTGCTTTCAAACAATAGAACGTTTAACCGAAAGGGATAATTTTTGGGAAATTAGGTATCATTGTATTCTAAAACCACAATTTAAATTTGGTGAACTCCTCCCAAAGCATAGAAGTAATGTAAGTCATTTCCTCTTTTCAAATCGGTCTCAAAATGTTATCAATATCAAAGATAGAAGTCAATTCAATTTCAGCATCTTCAACTCTTAACCTGTCATCCATTGACTCTTAAGGAAAAGACTGTTCATCCCATTCATTAAAGATTATGATTATTCAGAGTGTAATTCTAAAATATAAGATATTAAAGATAAGAGGTCTTATTACAAGCCTGCTTACCATGTTCATAGGGAAATAGTTTAACTGACATTACCAATACTGCATACCAAAACAGGGTAATGGCTTGAAATTGCAAGACAAGGAGTCTCATCATGAGCTAGCTTGTTCAGTTAGATTACTACCAGTGAGTGGCATTGTCAACAGCTGGCCACCAAACCAGGGCAATGGCTTTTTTATCCTGTCAATGACAGAAAAAAGAAAGATGAACAAAATATGAAAACATGTTTTGAATTCATTCTGATAATCACACTCTTAATTGGATGGGACAATGGACAATTACATGGTTAAAAGGTATCCCTGTCGAAACTATAAACGTTTGCTGGCAGTAGAGGCTCTACCTATGACAGACAAGTTTACTATAAAGGCTGATTTGGAAAGATTTTCTATTTTTATCATTATAAACCAATAAAGGCCCATTTGAAACTTAAAATGTACTTATTTCAAGTTAGCAAAGGGAGGAAGTTAGCAAAATTAGTTTCATGATATTCAGAATGCATAAATATCTAGTTATATCAGAATTTTCCCTTGTAGTTGAAACTCTATTTCAAAAAAGCTTAAGTATTTTTTATTCTTCCAGCGAATCGCCAATTGTTGTGATCTACAAACAACCCCCCATTTCATATCATTTTTATTTATAAAACATTAACCTATGAAATGGGTCCCTTTAAAGTAAAATTGATATCAATACTTTTATTGTTCAAAAAGTCCGATAATCAAATGAATGCGTTTATAAAACCCGTTTTGAACAAACCCATTTAAAGAAATAAAATGAATCTTGGTCATTGCGCTAAAGTGATCGCAAGATCGCATATCGCAATGACATAAGAATTATACATAAGTGGCACAAAGCTTTTCACCGATGCGATATCGCAATCGGCGACCGGCAATATCCAATGCACACCTTAAAGCACTCTATGCCATTTGCCCTGATGCGATGCGCAATCGGCGTTCGGCGATCGGCGGTCTATTCCCACTTGAGTCTTGATGCGCACACAGCTTTTTGCCGATGCGATATCGCATTCAGCGATCGGCGGTATCCAAAACTCATCGTTAAGGCGCACTTGTCATACACCCGATGCGATGCGATAAAGCGCAGTTTTCGATTAAAAAGCCGTTAAGTGATGGGATAGCTCAATTCATTCATATTTAAGGCTTAATCACTTGCGCTTAGCCGCCAAAGCGTCCATTGCATGCTTAAGGGGATTATTCGCCCGAATAACGATTTAATGGGCATTTAAAGGATGACAGGTTTTATACGGCCAATTAATGGGATCATGTCTTAAAATCTTTCTATGGATTGTCTCCGCGCCCGTTTTAAAGGTTAAATACCTTATTACACATCTATTCATATGTTATCATTGCTTGCAAGCTTTCATTATCATCTCTCTGTATTACACGCAATTGCCTCTTTGTGCAGAATTCATCCATAGATAGAAGTCTGAGCAAGATGGGAAAGAAAGCCAAAAAGACTGCGGGTGCTTCTGCTCCACCAGTTGCAGGACAAGCTGCTGTAAACAAGAAGAAAGGCCTAATATCTGATACTACATGCACGGGTCTCACCAGAGTTACTTGGCAGGGCACTTACGACTTAATTGAAGCCGAGAAACCACAGAAGACGGTAACAGAAGCTAGCGCAGATTCACTACGGAAGTCTGATTGTACTCTCAAATATTTAGCCGACTCTTTCCTTCACAGGATAGCAGCCAGGGAGAAAATTCTCCCATACACAGACGTTGTGCGATGGGCGATTGAACAAATCCCAATCATGGACAGAACTTTCAGCACCAGAGATGGGAGGATTTTCGGATCATTCAAGGCAGATGACTTAAGGCAAATGTATCATTTGCCCGAGCCAGAGAAAATATATAATAGCGCCTTCCTAGAGAAGTTTGCAAGCGAAAATGAAATTGAATTCGAACCTATCAAGGATTGGAGACAAAATCCGAACAAGCACAAACACGAATCTTCCGGTAAGTACTCGGTTGATTCTTTGGCTTCTCCTTATTTTTATGCGGGTATAATGATGTGTAGGCTATGGGGATTGCATGACTCTGCTAGTTTTACCATAGAAATGGTTCCTCTTATGGAGGCAGCAGTAAACAGTATAATTATGGATTGGGCTACTATTCTCTCGGATAAACTAGCAGTAGCTATTCGTGATTTTAGAAATAAGACTGTGGTCACAGAAAGGGTAATTCCCCCATTTTATTATAGTGCATATATCTTAGACACATTATGTTTCAATTCTGAATTTTCTGTCCTCGGTTGGAGGTGGACTGCACAAGAGCCCTCACCCATTCATATATATCACCAAAAATTGTGGAAGTCTTCCTACAAACACCACCTGTATGAAATCTACAATGGCTTTATGGTGCCCATTTACTATTCCATTTTTGATAAACCCATTCCGAAGATTTCCTATCATGCTTCCTTTGATTTACCAGCAGTGGCAAGTTGGTTCGGAGAAGAGAAATTTACCTATATCAGATTTTACGGCAGCCAAGCCAACCCACATGTTCTCCCTTTATATGTTCCAGATAAGCTGCTAGCAAGATAAATCGCGTATCAGATTACGAATGAGAGTACTATGCAGAATCTCAAAAAATAAAAGAAAAGAGGCTGGCCCTCTTTTCCCTTGAGGTGTGGTGTCTTTACGCTGCATGATCTCAAACATGCAGGAAAGGAAGCCACAAAGATTCAATCTTTAGCTCTGGCCACAATCCCAAACAGGGCATTTGATCCGAAGCTAGTTGCCTATGCCGCATTAGAACAAGCCAAATTGACAAAGTTTGAGCATCAAGAAGATATGTTTGATGACATGTTTACTTCAATTGAAACCATAGGTTAGGCTAAAGAACTCGCTAAGATGAGATATAATGATGAAGGGTTGACAAAGTTCAATAAACTTAGAGAACAGAGGTTGCAAACTCTGCCTCTAGATTTATTAGCAATGACCCCAACGACATCGCCAAGCGAGTCTGGTCGGTAACAGTTAAAGGAACCTCCTGCTATAACAAAACATCATAATAAGGAGCAGGAGGAAAAGCAGAAGAAAGAGCAGGAGGAAAAGCAAAGGAAGGAGCAGGAAGAACAACTAACGAAAGAGCATGAGGATAGACAACAAAGGGAACAAGAAGAACATAAGAGGAAGGAGCAGGAACAAGTACAGAAGGAGTCTCAAACTGAGAAAGGACAACAGACCACTACTAATGTCAATGTGGACACTACCACAGACCCTAAATTGCTCCAGGAATGGCAGCCGTTTGATTCTATCATCAGTGGATCAAAACGCTCAAAAGATACAGACACTTCTAAGACTAGCGACATGCAAGACATTACTTCACCTCAGGTTCTAAGTGGAACCAGTGGCCCACCCAGTTCTAAGAATGTAGAGATAATTCCAAAAGACCCCACCGATCAAATCATTCTACAGATAGAAGATATTCCTCCATTGGATGTTTTCTACAGCCCGAGGCATAGATCAGTTGTAAAGCGATCAAGGAAAAGACGAAGGATTGATCAACCTTCTATCTTTCCAGAGAAAATAGTCACGGGTAATGTAGTATGGAAGGAGAAATTGGACCCCTCCGATGACCTAACAAAGTTGTCACAGTATGCTGGAGCCTATTCGGTAGCAACAATCGACAAAGCATCGGAGGTAAGCCTTCTATTGAAGAATAAGGATCAAGAAATCTCTGCATTACAGGCGGAATTGTCCGAGGCAAAGCAGAAGGTAGCGCAAGCAGAGGAGCAATTGCTGGCATAACAACAAATGAACAACCAATTAACCCAGCAATTGCAAGCAGAAAAGCAAAGGATCGATCAAAGTGCGATCCAGAAACAGAAAGAATTGACAGAGGCATTGGAACAGTTAAGAACAACGAATGAGCAAATGGTGAAAACCAAAGATGAGCAAATCGCTCAAATGTCATCGCAGCTAGAAAAGATAAATGGGGCTTCGCAAGTGGCAGAGTTCAGAAAAGAAGCATCATTGATAAACAATGCGCTAATATCTCAGGTTAAACTCTTGTGTCAACAGATCGCTCAAACCGAGCCACTGTGCTAGTTAACTATATCTATAAATGAGCAGGTAGAGAAGGCCATGGATGAATTAAATCAAGCCGAAGAGGCTATTACTGCATATCTTGACTGGCAAGATTCTGATCAGCGAAAAGCAGCAAATTTGCCCAGGATACTTGAAACACATAAGGATATACTTTTCACAGAATGGCACACTCAGGTAATGAAAGCAGAAAGAGCAGCTTCAAGATGTAAATCAACTTCTAGCAATCTAGTTGATTTAGTTAACAACACTCTCTACTTGGCAAATATGATTTCCCAATGTACACCAGGAAAGATTACAACAACAAATACATTGGAGCAATCATGTTATCTTGAGTTAGAAGAAAAGGGAAGATTAATCGCCGGGATTAATAGTTTAAACTTGGAAGCATATTGGCTCTTCCTAATTAAGCCACATACGCAAAGAGCCGCCCTTAAGTGTTTAACAGATGCAATCGGGTGTATGATTCCCGATATTCAAGATGCCACCTATGCTGCCCAGCTCAGTTCGCGCCTCAACAAACCTCCGGAAGTTGAGCCAATGCTTGCAATAAATCAGCTCAGATTCAAAGGAAAGCATCCGACATGATGAATCACCCTCCAGATTTCCAGATCGTCAGCCAGAATAGGATCAAGAGTTATTGATATCAATTTAGTAGCATTTCTGTTTAGTAGATATTTAAATTAGTATTGTATTTATAGACCCTTTCATGTTTTTAGAAAGGGTTGTAAAATTTTGTAAGAGACTTAATAGACTGAAGTTTGCACTACTGTGCTTTAGTTGATATTCTTTTATGAAACTCGACCAATTGTTCTTACTTTAATGAGGAAGTTTCTTTATGCAATTGTGCACTATTGTCGTTGATTAAGAGTTTTTTTGCGTTAAAGGAAGAACTGCACATAGCGATTGATATCTGGGAGTGTCACGCAGCTCATATGGTATTTTTATCTATGTCTAAATTCATTCCGTTTATATGAATTGTTATGCAATTATTCTTGCTATCGTTGATTATATGCATGCGCTATAACAGCGGATCTTATTCATTCCACTATTGGATGTTTAGTGATGTGCCTTTGCTTTTAATCATGTATATGACAATGATATAAATGTTTAAAGTGTGGTAATTTCGCTTCAATCACTCTGCTTAACTATTTAGGCACAGCAATCTTAAATGAATTAATATCTATGTTGGAAAGATACAGTCATCTATATGCTTGTCTTTTAGACATAGAACATCAAACGCTAAGCTTTAGAGCTCAATAGATTCCCATGATAGTTTCATTTAATTATATTTCTATCAATAGTTTTAGCCTTTCGCTCACCACTAGTGTTATCTATAAATCATTCACCCATCCCATTTATCTATTTCTGGGAAACTGGTCCCCTTATCCCCAGTCGGAGCCACTACCCCAAACGGAAAAGGAGCTGCACTAAGGTCCGGACCGGGTGGTTTCCCCAATGTTGTTGCAGCGATTTTCGAGGCATCAACATGCCCCTCTAGATTACAACCTTCTTTTGGGTGGTAGCTGGTCTTATGCGATGACTGTTGTTGTTTCATCAGTCTTTGGGCTTATTAAATTTCCACATAATGGAAAGATCGTTAAAATAGATCAGTTAACTTACTTTTCATCCGACCCATCCTCTACTTAGAGTATTCAACATGTTGGTAAAACCGCTATCCCTTATAAGGATGTTGGGGTAGGATTAGTTAAAGATTCTGGTTTACTCGGAACCTTTTCATTTCCTCATCCCAACATACCGTCTCCTCTCGCGACTGTTCATATGATTTCGTTAGAATCCATTGTTCTTGACGATCCTTGGATCGTTCCATCTGATTCTGAGGTGGACTCTTTTGGTGATGCCATGCCTTTGAGTCCCTTTGAAGTTGCTTATCAGGCTGTAGAATCATTTTCCGACTCAAGTTCAACCAATCTTGATCTATGGAATGTGATCCATGGAGAATCACTTTTAATCTCAACCTCAGATTCAACAACCTTTTCTGAAACTATTCACACTAATGAGCAGATTCGGGAACTTTTGTCTGTTGATGAGTTACCATGGGAAGATCTTCATCATAGATCTTCGTTTTTACCTGAGATTGATCATTTTGAGAATGATTTTACATCTATTTTTACTGCTGAATACATCAAAGAACTACAGAATCCATTGAAACATCCTGATTCTGAACACAATTTAGCAAATATTTCTCGAACAGTTCCTATCGACATTTCATTCAAACCTGGGATTGTTGAAAACATTCACATAGGTGCTTCTTGTATGAACACTGAAGTCAAAACATATAAAGCCCTATTTCAAGAATTTTGTGACGTGTTTTCCTGGTCCTATGAGGAAATGCCAGGAATTGATCCTTCAATTGTTGTTCATGAGATCAAAACTTACCTGGATGCTAAACCCATCTAGCAACGTTTGCATCAGATACACCCACGAAAAGCTGCTTCCATCAAAGTAGAAGTTGAGAAATTACTTAAAGTAAGTTTCATTTATCCAATTCCTTTAACAGATTGGGTATCGAATATTGTTCCGGTTACTAAAAGCAAGGGAAAATAAGAATATGTATTGACTATAGGGATAATAATCGTGCTTGTCCCAAGGACAATTATCCAACACCCTATATCGGTCAAATTATTGATGATTGTGCCAGCAGTGAAATTTTCTCCTTTATGGATGGCTTTTCCGGTTACAACCAAATTAACATTCTACCTGCCGATTAACCAAAAACGACATTCATTTGTCCATGGGGGACCTTTGCTTATTGCAAGTTACCTTTTGGATTGAAGAATGCCAGTGCAACTTTTCAAAGGGCTATGTCTTATGCATTTCATGACATCAAGCACATTGTGCAGCCTTATCTCAATGATTTACCTACTCATTCTTTACATCGAGCCGACCATCTCACTCATTTACCAGCAATTTTTATGAGATGTATGCATTATCAGATTAGGCTGAATCCCCACAAATGTGTTTTCTGTATAGAAATGGGTTGTTTACTAGGATTTGTTATTTCAAAAGCTGGCATTCACGTCGATCCTTCGAAGTTCGAAGCCATTGTCATATTACCACCTCCATCGACTCTTCGCCTACTCCAAAGTTTGCAAGGGAAAGCAAACTTTTTACGTCGTTTCATTCCTAACTACGCCGAGATTACAAAAGGTTTCACCAGGTTGTTGAAACAGAACACTCCATTCTTTTGGGATGAGATAGCTGACAAATCTTTCGATGCACTTAAACACGCGTTGACCCATGCGTCGTTATTGCATCCTCCGAACTACAACCAGGATTACTTCTTGTACCTCACTGCTTCTCATTCCACCATTGGGATGGTCTTAGTTCAACAGGATGAATTCGAGAGTGAAAATGTCATCTATTATCTTAGTTGGACTCTAACCCCAATTGAGTTAAAATATTCACATGTGGAGAAACTGGCCTTGGCAGCAGTTCATGTTGTTCAACGATTTCGTCATTACATTTTACTACGCAAAACCACAGTCCTTTCTGACTGTAACCCTATGGCGTACATTTTGACTAAACAATTGCTGGGGGGCAAGTATTCCAAATGGATTGTCATCCTGCAGGAATTTGACTTGGAATTTTAAAAGGCCAAGTCAAAGAAGTCTTTGGTTTTTACGGAATTGATGTGTGACTTCCCTCGTGCTGATACCGAACATGTGGCAGAAGAACCCATTGCGGATGGATCCTTGTTCCTTATCATCACTATTGATCCATGGTATGGAGATATCATTTTTTATCTCCAACCCCAATCTTTTCGGCCAAACATTTCACGATCTCAGCATAGGAAAATATGATTCCAATCCCAACCTTACACTATTATTGGCGATACTCTTTATCGTCGTGGGGCGGATTCTGTTTTCCGACATTGTCTAACTCATGAAGAAGCTGAAAAGGTTCTTAATGACTGTCATCTAGAGCGTGTGGCAGTCATATGTTTGGGTATGCCACAGCCCAAAAGATCTTGCGCGCTGGCTATTTCTGGCCGTCATTATTTAAAGATTGTATCATTGTCGACCGAAAATGCCACAATTGCCAAATTTTTTATCATAAGATGCGCGCTCCACCTGCTCCTCTCCACCCTATAATTTTCGTTGGTCCATTCGCAAAAGGGGGTATCGATTTTATTACATGTAACCCTCATTCAGTCAGGGGGCATGCGTATGTCATCCATGCGGTAGATTATTTTACCAAGTGGGCCAAGGCAATGCCTACATTTTTTGCAGACGGTAAAATTGCTGCGATTTTCGTTTTCAATCACATAATTACTAGGTTTGGTGTTCCTCAAGCGATTATCACTGACCATGGGAGTCATCTTCGAAACATCATGATGACCGAACTTACAGATCAGCTTGGCCTGCGTGACGGTAGTTCCACTCCATATTACCCATAGGCAAATGGTTTGGTTGAAGCAATCAACAAAGTTCTAGTCACTATGATCCAACAAATCATTGGGATTCATAGGTCGAATTGGCATAAAATGTTATTTTCAATGCTTTGGGCATACCGAACCTCAGTCAAAACATCAATAGGTTTTACTCCCTTTCAACTGGTTTACGGTTTAGAGGCAGTACTACCCATTGAATGTGAAATCTCGTCATTACAAATTGCTGTACAATTATTACCAGCCACTTTCGAAGAGGAAAAACTTTTAATATACTTAGCTCAATTAGATGAGAATCGACGTGATGCTGCATTAGCTATTGAAACTCATGCCAAAAGAATTAAAGCTCAGTATGATCGGAATGTTACACCCTGCAATTTTTCGAAAGGAGACCTAGTCTGACTTTACGATCAAGCAAACGATAAGCTAGGGGCTGGAAAATTTGTACCGATGTGGCATAGTCTGTATATTGTTAAGCGAAAGCTAGCAAAAGGGGCCTATGAATTAGAAGATTTTGACGGTGTCTCCTTAGGTAAACCTAGGAATGGGATTTATCTAAAGTGATATTATGCTTAAAAGATTAGTGTGGAGATTTTTAGACTAGTTTCTTTCTATGTTTGGTGTGCTTTTAGATTAGGAATGCATGCTTTACTTTAGAGAGTGTTTTTCATCATTGTTCCTGCTTATCTTGATTTTACTCTTGATATTGCAGATGTCGACGCCTCTCCAAACATACATTGGTTTTGTTGATGGCGCTTGTCGTAGTACATGGAACATCTCTTCTGTAGCTTGGTTTATCTATTCGCCCTCTGATGAATTAGTATCTATGCATGGGGTAAGCCTCGGTCAAACAACAAACAACATTGCAGAATACAGTGCAGTGATTGAGTTATTATCTGAATCCATTTCATTTGGAATTCGGAGTTTGATTATTAGGTTAGATTCGGAACTCGTTGTATTACAACTTAATAGAGTTTATGCCATTAGAAATCCAGTGTTATTGCGATTATTTTTTAGAGTCCATCTCTTGGAATGAGAATTTGATTACATCAAATATCAGCACATTCCAATATATTTAAATACATTAGCAGATGCAGTTGCTTCTCGAATGTTAAATAGACATTTGCAATAATCAAGACAGTAAATTTAAAAGCATCCCATAAACATGTTATACAAGATATCGAGCAATAGTGATATATCATAGCATAGAAGTGTGTCAAAATATACATCGTCTTCGATCATAGGTTAAAAAACACCTTATGATTGGCAAAAATGATAGCACAAAAAAGTCCAAAAATGATTCTACAAGGTGATCATCCTATCACTGGTGATGATCACGATAAGACACCACTGCTCGGGCCACCCTACAAAGGAACCTCCTAAAAGGTCCTGGGACCCCAATCACATAGCGTTGTAACCTAAGAGGAATGTCATCTATGCTGGTCTCTGAAATATCTACTGTCAAGCACTCTAGATTACTCTCCAATTCGGCCAAGGTCTCTGGTGATTGGTCCTGTGGGGCTGGTGTTGCGACAGCTGGCTGTCTTCTATCATAAGGCTGGAGAGCGGATGGTCGCCGTGGACCCACATCTGCATTTAAAACTTTTTACTATCAGTTTTTGGACGATTTAAAAAACAAAAAAATATATATAATTTAAAAAATGTTGAAAGCAATTTTACTTGTATCATCCCATTGCTCTCCTGGTGGAAGAGCCATGTCTAGATCACCACGATAATCCATCCCAGCATATGGAAAATCCTGTATCACGAAAAGTTGGTTTACCAACCAGCGAAAATACTCAGGTGAGAATCGAACAACCTCGGTGCCCTCCTCAGGATGGCAGGCCATGACTGCAACCCAACGCATAATCCTGGGATCTCGGGGAAGTCCAGGCTCAACGGTAAATTGTTGTGGAACCAGCATAGGTACCCTCTCTAGGGCCAAGCTCACAACTAAGTAACCATATCCAAAGTTCTTTAGTTGTCCATTCTTTTCCCTAGTCAGTTGGCCTTTCACATTGGCCAACACAGCATCACACTAGTTGAAGATGGTGCCTCGGAAGCAGTCTACTGCCATGCGCATCTGGGAACCGGTAGCTAAATGCAATGCTACACTTCTGCACAGTCTGGTGACAGTAAATGCGATCACTTTAAGTTCAAGATGGGTGATGGTCTTCACATCTATCTGTTTGTCCGCAGTTTGGACATTGCAAAACTCTAGTTGGAGACTAGTGACAGACTGGCCACCTGGCCTAGATCCGAATAGAGATAATCCTTCGCCTCTCTTCAGCAAACTAGTCAGAAAATAAATGTCCTCTGGCTCAATTTCGAGCCAGTTTCCTCCAATGATGAAACACTGGTCTTGCGTGCTCCACCTGTCTACTAGCCATTGTAGAAAGTTTACCTGTGCCCTCATGCCAGGTATGGCCCAAAATTTCAGTAGTCTGTGTGCTCTTAAAGCCTGTAATGAAGGTGGATGGAGTAATGTGGCTTGATCCACATCTTCGTGTTCTCTTTCCCGCCAAATAAGCGTCTTGTCTATCTGCATTGCAAAATAGGTGGTTTAGAACATTTCAATCTGAAACTTGTGGGGCAAAAATGAAGAAATTAGGGTTTTAAATCCGTGTTCGGCGGGGCTCGCACCCATTCTTTTAGAGACAGTGCGTAGTTGTGCACTTTTCCTTAAGAACAGGTGCGGCACCCCGACTTTTCCCTATGCACGAAAAAATCAGGGTGCGCAGGGGCCACATGGCGCACCTGTGCAACCACCGCAGGCGATTTTTTTCCCAAATTTCCTTCTAAAAATCAAATTCTAAAGCCTAAAACAAAATTTCAAATGGAGGAAATGCAAGTCAGAGATGATGTGGATTACCTGGAGAGGATGGTTCTCGATTCCAGCGGTCAGATTTTTCGCAATCTTCACAGGAATTTTTCTTACCAAAAACTCTTACTTTTTACTCCAAAGCCAAACAGTGAAAATGAACTTGTAAAAGCCCTTTTTATAAGATTTTTTGAATAAATAAATTTTTAATTTATTTATTTTTCACTTTGAAAAGGTCACTTTTGGTACATTTTTATTAATTTTTAAACAGATATGAGTAATGTTTGCAGTTTTTGTGCAGAATATTTGGTGTTCAGGGACAATTGGTCATTTTCAACAAAAACACATAGGAGTCCTCTTTAAGCTCTTTTCTGACTCGTAAAATATGAAAATATTGACGAGTTTTTATTTTTAGACTCATTAAAATGGAATAAAAAATATGGTCCACTTACAACTCTTTTCTGACCGTATAAACATGAAAAGATTGCCAGAATTTTGTCGTTTTGAGTTCGATATTGGTAATAAAACGACGTGTTTTCGATCACTTTTTTACTTTTTCAAATTGAAGGCACTAATTATGAAAAGTACTCCTTGATTGTAATGGCCAAGCGGTTCTCTCAAGTATTATTTTATACTTTTTCGAGCTTGGGAGACACAAATTTACGAAAAAGGACAACCATGGGAGTTTTCTTAAGTTTTTCTTCTGACTCCCTAAAATTGAAAAACATCGAGTTTCTCCTATACTGGACTCATTAAATATCACAGTAAAGGACCTGTTCAAATTACAAACAGAACGAACCACTCCTTCTTAGGGTTCGAATCTAAACTAAGTTGGACTCATCCGAAGGATGAGCTTATAACCAAGCAAAATGTTATCCTCCTCAAGCTTGTCAAAAATAAAGAGGTACTTGCCAGAAATGGTGGGGGAAAAGAGAGAAAAATGCACCTGTTTGTTTTACTTTGTGTTTGAAAAAAAAAAATTCCATCACTCTTGAACACGACACTTTTATTCACCTAGTTTGGGAAATCCTTTACCTAATAGTTAATCAAGCCACATTGAAAGTCTTCAGCTAGTTTCCGGGTATTAGCTTTGGGTCAATTGTCACCAAGCCATCTGCAGTGTTGTTATGTGTACAAGAGGTCTATGCAAATAAACCATTCACCTACGAAATATTTGTCATCCATCATTGGCCATCCCTGAGTTAGTCCTTGCCAAATATTTCTTCAGACTTGATCTATGATTTCATGTTATGGGCTTGCCTATGATGGATCGCTTTATATCGACTCCGACTCATTATCTATAAAGATGATCTAGAAATCATCAGTACCTTGGAATCTGCATGCCTGAATGGCGGGTTTCTCGCCTTTGATGACAGGTTGCATCATTGACCTTCGATCAAAGGATTCTGGGATGTGTTCGACATCAACTCATTCATTCACATTTCATGGATTGTACTGAGTACTTTGAGGGTCACTGACATTATTGGTGGTTCCTCTCACACTTGTTAATATTTTACATCATTGACTGGTAATCAAGTGGTTTCTACCATGTTCGACTTCGACACATTCATTCACATGGATAGAATCGTACTAGTTCGGGAAGTAGAAATGAAGACCCTGGATCTATTTTCCGCCATCCAGGCTGAGAGGAATTTTTTTATCATTATATAGTGGACTATTCATAAACAGATGGTTGCACCCATACTATGTCCATATTTCTCTACTTGTGATGTAATACAAAATCATTCCTGTATCAGAACAGTTTTATATAGTTCTTAGTCAGTTTTGATCTGAGTATGGGAATGCCTACCTCAGCGATGATATTTTTACATATATATATTTTGTGTTGAATTTCTTTTACAGGTTCCGACTGGGGTATCCACAGGAAGATCCTTGAAATGATAAAGTCTTTCACTCTTCTTAGGTAATCAAAAATTATCCTTATCTATTACAGACTTTGCACTTTAGGGGGCAATCTGTTACACAAAAATTGTCACCATGACTTTCTACAGTTTGTGTGAGTCCTCACCACTCATACATACCTCCTTTGTACGTCTTAAGCCTCAGCTCTTCATGTCAAGCCTTGAAAATGGGAGAAAGACCTTAAAAATATCTTAAATCCTGGTTTCGCACTTTCTCCTAGCATTGCCTGCGATACCGCACTCAATGGTCATGTCCCCTGCAAACCTAACCGCTCTGTCTATTAAGTGATGGGTGTGAACCCCTGTAAAAATTAAAATGGTGTGAGTTCGCTCTTAAAAACTCACCTTGGGTCACTTCTGGATGCTTCTAGAAGGAATATTATGCTAGCAAGTCCACTCCACCTTGGTTCATCCATTCCATAACTAAGGGAGCTAACTCCATGATATGAGGTGCGTATCCCATTGAAGTAGGAACTTATCCCTTCAATGGTGGACCTGCAACTTCCTCCATTTGCACTATAAATTCAGGCATTGGGCTGGTTGTAGGAGGAGGTTGAAAGCTGAAGATTCTCGAGGGTAAATGCTACTGGAAATTAGACTTCCTTTTTGAACTTATGAGAGGAGAGATCACATACCTTTCATTTCATTTGGGAAGTGAGTGAGGCTTGTCAAAGTAGAGGAGATTCCTGCTGGACCCTGGAAAGAGCTTGTAAAACATCAAGGCAAAGGTTGTAAGGTTCTTTTATTCATAAATTTAATACAATCAAGTTTATTTTTCTCAATGAACTGTCTCTAATGGTTTATTTTATGAGCTCCTTGATCTTCATAATGAACATGTTTTATTATATTATCTATGCAGGTGTTCTTTGATGTGTGTTTGTTTATGTATGCAGGTTATTAAAAAGGGAACTGATTGAAGCTGTTGGAACAAAGCTGCCACAAACAAGCATTGGACCAAGGTAGGGTCTATTACACCTCTTAGTTTTCATTTATGAATTGAAACATGTTTAGAGAAAAGTAGATTTGCTTGTGCTGCTTGTTGCTAGATATCATTTGATACTAGGGAAATCGGTCTTGTCTGCAAGGATGATTTCTCCGGCCAACAGGGAGTTCTGAACTTCTTTTCTATTGTTCAGGCGCATATCTCAACTATATCATGCAATGATGATCTTACTATCTCTAACTTCTTCTTCATGTCTGCGTTTGTTGCTACTAAACTTGAGCACGTTGCCTAGATGTGGTCACAATAGTTGACCAACGTGTAGGATGTAATATCCTTGGGAGCTTCTATGGAAACATCTAATATTTAAGCCAAAGTGATCGATTTTTTTTTGTAACCTGATCTACCTGTGACTATAGATCATTGTTTGCTTGTCTGAGCTAATCACTTTCTTCTATGACCTCCTGTAATTGTCTTTTCTACTTCTCATGCACACGGACAAGGTCATCATGGAATCTTTCTGCTCTCTGTGAAGCTTGCTGGATGAATCTAAACAACTACGTCAATGACCAATGCTGCATGGGTCTTTGCCTGCATTGTATTTGGATCTGGAAAATGGCTTTGAAATCGTAGGGTGTTGGCTATGGACTTGTCTGAGTGGGATGGGGGAGAGTTTTCTTGCTACGAAGACGAGGTGAACTCAAGTGTAGGTGGAATGATATATGGGTTTGGGATGAACGAGAAATTTATAGGTAATGTATTCTGATACTACTCAGTTCTCGTTCACTGTGGAGTGGACACCATTGGCTCATCCCCTAGTAGTGGGCCTAACCCTAGAAGTAGGCATACCAATAAGGATGAGTGAGCATCATTGCCTTGAAGAGGCTCACTATACTATTGGGTAGAGTCCACTTCCATCTCTTCTGTAGCTACATGTGTACCAAGGGGAATGGTTCCAGACAGGGTCGCGAAGGTGGAGGCTGTATGTGGGGATGGATCCCATAAGCCTAGTGAGACTGTGGATGAGGTTTGAGGATTTTCTTCAATGATTAGTGATGTAGATACTAACTGGCTGACCTTGCCAGTGAGGTTGACAATTGGGACTATAGCAATTGTCTTGGGTTTCTTGGTGACCGACCTTTTAATTCCCTTTTTTAGTTTTGTCTTTGGGATTGTTGGCCTTGATTGTGGATGGGGGCCAACATTGGGAATTGCTACAGTTAGAGGAGTGGTGATTATTGGACTAAACAGAGTAGAACCTTGAAAAGATATGGATTGTGTTACCTCACTTGAGGGTTCAATGAAGTTCACGATTGTTTGCATGAGGGAAGACATCTCTTGCTCCATTTGAAGAACCATCGGCTCCATATCATCCTCTTCTTGTTGTTTCCTGCTGCTCCCTGTTGCTTCTCCTGTTAGCAGTTGTGGCCTCATTCCTTCAAATAAGTATTTGTATTTTCCCTCGGTTATCTTACATGCAACCCATGGCCAAGAACCAACCTCTCTATGGAATGTTGCTTCTAATAAAACCAATTTTTGTTGCCTTGTTTGAAATGTTTTTGGGTTGATGCATCTCAGCCTGAGGTATGTGTGCCCATGGGTAACCCCAAACCAAATATCTTGCAAAAACTCATCCAACAGTTGTTTGGGTATTCTTTTTGTCTTCCTGATAGTGATCAGCATCAACTCATATCACTCGGTAAAGGCCACCTCATTGATATCTTTGTTTTTGAGGTCCCCTAAAGCTCTCCATGGCTTGTATCTAAGTGTTATGGGCTAGTCATCTCTAATTTTCATCATGTCCCTTCCTCTTGGTGGTCGCCATCTCCACATTGTGAGAGTCATTAGTATGTAGTCAAATATGAAATTAATGCTTCTCTTGTTAATGTCCTCACAAACTTCAAAGAGTTCATTCAATACAAAGGTCGACCAGTTAAGCACCTCCCTTCTACAGTAGTTTTCTGCAACCAAGATTGCGTCTAGGGTACCTTCATTCTTGGCAACGTGCCTCATTGTTTTCCCTAATATTATGTAGCAAGCGAATCTTATTTCATCCTTGGTGATAAGGTCAATCTTCGTGACTTTTCCCCCATGCTTGGTCTTTTATTTATCATAATAATCCTTGTTGCCTTCTCTATTTACTCTCTTGTTTCCTCCTTGGAACACTGTAGATATTGCATTTCCTCCTGTAGAGATTAATGTCAGTCGTTGGATATCATCCGCATGAATTGGGTATTATTTTTCAAACCATAGGGATCCCCCATGCATCCTACTAACTAGGAGCTTTGTGCATTTCATCGTAGCCAATTGTGTGCCGAAAATAGGTAGGCTCCTAAGATTAATCAACATTGGTCGCTGGAGGCCTCTAAAATCCTCTTTAACCTTTTTGGTCATGATGACATCTCTTTTTGGGACTTCTTTCATGTATACTTCTTGCTTCAACGATGGAATTGGAAACAATCCAAGAGATAATTATTCACTAATGTTGATTTGTCATACTTTCCATATAGATTTTCTAAAACAGTAATTCTTTCCTCCAGTCGGTCCTTCGGGACTGAGATAATTGATTTTTTCATCTTTATGTGCCTTTGGTAAACAACCGTTATCAGAGGTTTAGAGTCTCTATGTCTCTGTTGCTGTTGTTTCTCAAAGAGAATTTGAAGTTCTTCTATCACCTACTTTGAAATTATGTAACTCCATGCATCTCCATGCAAATTAAGTAAACGAAACTTGACATGATGTTTCTAACTGGAATTGGTAACTAATTACTATGACAACTTTTCCTATGCTGCTTTGGCTAACCTGGATCTGACTGGTATGACATAGCATGAGAAAGGACAAAGTGGCCACATGGTTAATAAGGTTTTCATAATGGTGGGTAATTATTAGCTAATTTCTTCATCAATGGGAAAAGATTTTATGAAACTTTGTCTGGCAGGTGTATTATCTCTTACTTATTATGGAAAAGACTGGTAGTAAGGTGGAAAATACTCATAGAGCGTGTGACTATCCACCCCCGACCACAAGTGGGTTTCAGTGACACTGCATTATTTCTGCAACCTTATTGACACGTGTTATTTATTTCTAGAAAAATGAAAAAACATAGTTTGTAAATAAATATGCTACTTACTCACGTGACTCACTATGTATTATTATCGACTAACTATGTATGATTGACTGAAACCTACTTGTGGGATCATATCCGAGACCCCTTCAATTTGATGGCACAACTGTGGACTTGTGAAAGGCTTCAAGCGTGCGTCATTCACCCATCCTGACAACATTATCCCATCCATTTGCACTAGCTTCAATGAAGCCCTAGAATATTTAATCTCCTCAACTATGAACGACCCCAACCAATGCATTTGTAGTTTTCCAGGAAAGTTTTGAAACTTACTATCATACAATAGAGCATGATCCCCTACTTTGAAGGCTTTATTTTTTATGTGTCTTTCATGCTAAGCCTTCTGTCCCATTTGTTCAATTGATTGGTGGAACTCAGCTACAAACCTCGATTCATCCAACTCCATCAGTTATTTGATGCTCTCTTTCAAAGTTGTATCATCTGTCATTTTGGTGGCCTGAGAGATAAAAATGCTCGGGACAATGAATTCTATTGATACTACTGCTTTTCTACTGTATACCAATTGGAATGGTGTTTGCTTGTGTGTTTTTTTTACTGTCGTTCTATAGGCCCACAATGTTGCTAGCACTCATTCATCCCAGTCATCTCAGTTTGCTGACACAATTTTTGTTATACCCCTCTCAATTATTTTATTAAAGGCTTCGATCAATCCATTAGCTTGCGGATGGTATGGGCTACTTTTGTGATGTTGGACCATAAATTTCTTTCGGAGAGAACTGACAATTTCATTAATAAAATGTGTCCCTTGATCAATGGTTAGGCTCTTTGGGCATCCAAATCTAGATATTATGCACTCAAAGATGAATCTTGGTGTAGTATCAGTTGTACAATCCTTAACTAGTGTTGTCTCTGCCCACTGTGTAAGGTACTATGTAGCAGTTATGATGTATATGGCATGGGAATGATGCGTTGGTGGCATGATAGGGACAATAAAGTCTACTACCTAGTTCTCAAAAATTTTTACCGTGTGAACTAGATTCAAAGGCAGTTCGTCCTGATGTGATGGCTTCCTGACTCTCTGAGAGGCATCAAAACTCTTTGCGTACTCCTTAGCATCCCTGTGGATGGTGGGCCACCACAATCTGACCTGTAGTATTTTCCTTGCAGTAGCTCTGCCCCTGACGTGGCCTCCTAAAACTCTAACATGACACTCCCATAGCACTTCCTGTCTCTCATGTTGAAGTAGATAGCATCACAGAACTTGATCAAGGCCCATCTTGTATAGATCTCCTGTAATTAATTGATAATCTGTCACTCTCATTATTAGGTTTCATTTCTACATTGACGTGTATATGTCCGGAAAGTATCCTGTCGGTAGTAACACAACAATCTCCTCTAAGTAGTCTGGAATGGCTTTTATTCAAAACAGGTCAGCGCCTAGTAGTTGGTCATCTAATGGTCCTTCATTCTATCCCAACTCAAGCCTGGATAGATGGTCTAGCCCCACATTTAGCCTTCCCGGTTTTATGACCACTTCAAATGTGAATTCTTGGAACAGTAGTAACCATCGGCAGATCCTGCCTTCCAACACTGGATTGTTTACTAGATATTTTAAAGTCGAGTGGTCCGTGAAGAACTTGAATGGTGCTCCTAGCAGATAGTGTCTGAATTTTTGTAGGGAGTAAAAAATGGTCAGTTCTTCTCTCTGTGTTCCTGTGTAGTTCTTCTTGGTTGTTGACAGTTTCGTACTTGCAAAGTAAATTGGTTGATCCATGTTTCTTTCTCCAGGTTGCACCAGCACTACTCCTAATGATATTCCTCATGTGTCAATGTTGACATGAAACTGCTTATTCCACTCTAGGTATACAAGAATAGGGGCACTTACCAATTTTTATTTTAATTTGTTTAGTGCCACTTGACAGGCCTCTATCCATGTGAAATCTTTCGTCTTATTCAACAGTTTCTCCATAGGAGCTATAATTGATGCATAATTTCGAAATCGACGGTAATATCCTGTATGGCCCAGTGCTAATCACAATTGGTTTACATTATTTTGGGGGGTCCATATTTACAATTTCCAAAACCTTTGTGGGATCTAAACACACCCCATCTTTGCAAACAATATGGCCCAGTAAAGTTCTGAATGGAACTATAAAGATGCATTTCTTGATATTTAAGGAGATTTGTAACTGCCTTCACTACTCAAACATGACCTGTAGTAGACTGGTGTGTTTCTTTAGTAAACTGTACACCGTTCAATTGTCATATATACTTCTAAGAACCTGTGAATATAGTCTCTAAAGGTAGCTATGAAAATCTGTGGGAAAAAAGCTGACGTATTCTTCAAACCAAATGACATTACATGATAGGCATATGACACCCATTCTGTCATGAATGGTGTTTTTTTCTTATCTTCTTCCACTATATGAACCTAATGATAACTTGAAAATCCATTAATGAAGGAATATGCTTCATTCCCCAAAACATTGTATAGAACTTCATCACTAAACAACATGGGAATGGATCATTTACACATGCATTGTTTAGGCTCCGTAATCTACATAGATTCTAATTTTCGTGGCATCTTTCTTATTCTGTATTACAATCGGGCTAATCCATTCTACTTCGTCTACCAGGAATATGAGTCCAACTTCTAACATTTTTTCAATCTCTTTATTGACCTTCTCTTTCACTCTTAGGTTTATCCTGTATGGTCTATGCTTCACTGGGCATGCATCTAGTTTCAACATAATATTCATCTCTTCGATGTCCCCTTTTATTCCTTTAATTCAGCCACAGAGGCTGAAAATAAGTCTTCATATTCATTCAGCAGGTCAAAAATTTATTTAGTTTTCTTCTCATCCCAGTAATCTCCAATGGATGCCATCTTAGGTTTATTCTCTAAGCCAATTTCATGTTTCTGCAACGTCACTAGGAGAAAATGTGCAGCATCCCTTGAAGGGATCTCTTGAATATCGCATTCACCTTCTATTTATTGAAATGTTAGGTGTCTAAGTCCTTCTAGATAATCCTCCTCTGGATCTGCATTTACTTTGCTGCAAGACATATATCCTAGATACCCTGCTTCATAGAAATACTGTAGGAAATTCTCATCAATGCAACCTTCCCATAATTATCCCAGAGTGAATAGGATTCTTTTAATGGCATACAAGGTTTCAGTTAGGCGTTGATCACTATCTTTGAATGAGAAACTGACATTGAATTGGTTAGCCATAACCTCCCATTCTATTTTTTGTCTACAAATTTCCTCTTGTATATACCATGCTTGTAGAATTGTACCCAAGTAATGAATGAATAAATGCACCTAGAGTTCCTTCGATACTTTCTCTTTTTCCCATTTCAATGTGCAGTCCTCTAAGTGTTTTATGGGATTCGAGTTTTCTCTATAATTCATCTTGTCATTTGGCCAATCTCCTTCTTGTCTAAACTTCTCCCTCATGGCTCACTTGATAGTCTCCCATTCACGCAAAGTGTTGTGATGCACTTTCCACCATCTTGTCGAGGTGGCTTGTAATGCAATATCTAATAGTGAGACTTTGTGATCTTCCCTTATGGTTCTCTCCACTTTATTCAAAAACGTTTCTATTGATTCAATGTCATGGAAGGTTGGATAATTGCTTACCTTTGCCCCAATCCATCTTACCCTACATATCTTTGCACAGCTTTTGGTATCAATCTCATATCCTCCTTGTTGCCATGCATCCCAAGTAGCTTCTGAACCATCTTCTAAACTTTGTATGCTCCACAAACTAATCGATCCTCCTGCTATGGGATTTATGTAGTCCTCTCTTTTTCCTACAGTTATCCTATACAACTGATCTAACATTCCCAGCTTGTCTTGATCATCCACAAGTTCAGTGAACCTTGGTCCTTGATATGGATCTAACAGTTGTATTACCCGCATCCCTTCTACGTCAAAGATCATTGATTCCTTCTTCATGTTAATGATAACATAGTTCTGATATGCCCAGTCAACATCAAGAAGTGTTGGGTAAGTTTCCTTATCACCCATTATATCTATTACTTCAAACTCAATATAAGGTTTTACCCACACTACATCCACTTCTACATCTTCCAACCTTCTAATGGGCAAGATGAAATAGTGATTTCCCATATCCAATTGCATTCATGAATATTTAAGTTGTGGCTTCCCCAGTGCTTCCCATGTCTTTATCGGTAGAATATTTATGCTGACCCCAGATCTAACATTGTATCTTTAATCTGGAATCTTGCAACATGAGCATAATCCTGAATTCTCTACCGGTTCTCTTCTTGTTCCGTCATACCCTTCTCAAGTGTCTTTCAAGCGGGTTTGCCGATATTGTTTCCCCATTTTCCTCATCCTCTAGCAATACTGCTTTTAGACTCCTGCACAACTCTTGTATCATCTGTTCATTATCAACTATCTGCAAAAATAGCCTAAACCATTCTTTGATTGGTCGAGTGTTACCGGCTATGCATGAGTCATGTTTCTTGTATCTGTTTATCTCTGTTAACCCATCAAATAACTTGGCCACTTCTTGATAGTAATTTTTTTATTGGGTGTGGTTGTATGACCTCTTTGGGGGTGCTACCCAAACAATTGAAGGTTGGTCTACCATACCCTAATCGTCCCCTATCTTCTTAACCCCCTATGGTAACTATATTTATATTATTTACTGGAAGCATTTCAATAGTTTGTGGTTTTGCATTGATCAAATTAGTCCCCATTTTCTGGTTCTTTCTTCCCATTTTGCAATCAGCTCAGGACAACCCTCTGTGGCATGTGCATTGACCCTCCATTGTGAGCACCAAGGTATTCTTAGGAGAGGACAGTCTCTGGCAACATGTCCCTCCTAATCATAATTGTAGCACCTTACAGGTCCTCTACCCCATGTTCTTCCTCCTCTCATACCTCCTCCTTGTCCCCCGCGACCAAATTCATTGACTCTGAATGTGGACCTGTCTAGCCACTATGCTAAGGCATCTAATGCTCAACATTGGTCAATGTGGTGCATTGTGGATGCACGAAATTAATAGTAACTGTTGCTAGGTATGTTGGAACACTTCTGTAGTATTGGAAATAATCGTGGCAAATGTCCATAGTTCCTACAAACTTCACAGTATTCTTGCATGTTTCGTCCCGGAAAAGCTCCTTGCGATTCCACTGTCGCAACTACTACTGTTGGCAGGGCCCTTGATGATCTTGCAAATCCCCCTTAACTATTTGTGCCTCTTAGCCTTTAGGCATTCAATCACCACATGACCTTCCACCATGCAGTGAGTACACCATACATTGGGTCTTATTGGCCTAATTGGTTGTAGGGCTTTTGGTTTCTTTGTCAGACTAGCGATTTGATTTTGGAGGCCCATGATCGACGAGTCTTGCGATCCCATCCCTTCTTGATACTCATGTGAGTATCCTACCATGGCTTCTATGCACAATGCTTGCAAAATTGCTCTCACCATGGATTGAACCATGGACCTAGACTTATTTAACCAACGCGCTCAACCATTGAGCCACAAGAACTTTTGTTGTGTTAATGATGTTCTTTTAAGGGGTAGGAGCACTTTAATGAACCAACCTCTCTGATGGTTGGGATCTATGGTATAGCTTAGCTGGCCAATAACATCTTTAAACCTCTACATCAATTCCCAAGCAGTCTCTCCTTCTTTTTGCTTGATCTCCCATAGTTTAAACAATCCTTGTTGATCTATTTGTGGCACCTTGAATTCTTCAACAAAACCTCTCTTAATGTCATCCACTAAAGGATTCTGGTTTTTTTTATGCCCATTTGATAAACCATCTTAGAGATCTTTCTCTTAATGTTGTTTGGAACTCAATCAACTTGACATTATCTGGTGTTTGGCATGCTCTCCATATAGCTTCACACAGGTACCAATGTTGTTTTATGTCTTCATTCCCTCTACCAACAAACTCAAGATATCTAGTAAAGGACCCTACCATGTTGATTCGAGTGTGTGCTAAGAGCACAAATCCTTAGTTTCTGGGTCGTTGAGATCCTTGTAACCCCATATTACTAACATTGCTAGGCCCACTACTATTAGATGTATTAAAACTTGATTTATATTTTTCATGCATAGTGTGTACTTGTATTACTTTAATTAACTTAGCAACAATTTTGTCAGGGTTTTATAAAGCACCAAGGGAAGGTCGAGGTGAACACAAGGTGAACTTTAGGGATTCTACTGCTAAACTCTAGTTGATGTATCATCCTCGTCAAACAATCTTCTCATTACATCGCACACCTCACCTTCCATCTCCTCTTCATAGTTGCCACAAGTGCTTCCTTCTGACATCTTACCCACAACCTATAAGGGAGAGTCCCTGTCATTCTCTTGGCTCTTATCCATCCAGTCACCATCCCTTTCTTGTTCTATGTCTTTCTCCATACTCTTTCCTTCTTTTGGGCTCCCTGACACCACTCCTACTTGGTGGGATCCCATATGTCTCTTCTTCAATGCTTGTACCGCTCTTTGCTACCAATTTTCTTCTAGTAGCACTCTGCTTCATGCCCCAATATCTCTATCTCTCTACAATCCTTCTATGTCCATTCCCTTAGCAGCATCTACATTTCCCCAACAGGTAGCATTCTCCCCTTAGGCCCTTCCCCTAATACTGGGGTTTTACACTACAATAGTTGCTTCGGGAAAAGGTAACAATCCTTCTTCCTCCATAAACATTTTAATCCACAAAGGCACTTAGTTCACTAGTTTCCCTCTTAATCCCGACCTAAACGATGCGTCTGCCTTTGAAACGGACTGATATTTCTCCACTGCGAATTTGACTAAGTACCCTTCTACAGTAGTTTTTACCCATAAGTCTATTGTCCTCGTCAGCTCACTATCCAAGTGTCAAAGCATTACAAGCTGGCATAGTTCCTTTTGGTCGACTCTTTACTTTTAGCCTCCTCAACTAGTTATGCAAGTCACTTACGCCAGAATATCTCATACTGATCACTCACAACCTCTGAGTACAAACTCTATCTGCTTACTTTAGCGATAGGATGGCTTTGACAAGTAGCCTACTCTGATACAAACCGATCTGCTCAGTTATCCCACCAATCCTAAATCGCCTTCTTAAATATCCTTGACACCATATTCCAAACCAATTCTTGTGATTTTAGGTCTTGGCAATGTAACCATTTGTTGGCACAAAAATGTTATCTAGGAAAGATCCTGGGTTCAGGTGCAAGCGGCCAACAATGGTCCGCTATAGTCTAGGACAACGCCGACATTTTCACCCTACCCCAAGGGATAAGGAGTCTCACCTGAGGCGTGCTGTGACCGAAACTGAGAAGGGTTTAGAAGGATATCAAGGAAGATCCAACTATTACTCTATATATATCTTAAAGCATACATTAATCATAACATTATATCATTATGGATATCATATTCATACGAGGAAAGACCCTCAACATAAAAACTTTTGAGTATGTCCATAAATCACAACAATAGACACAGATAATACCATGCAGCTGGTCCATTTACTAATTCATATTAACCCAACGGAAGATTCATTACAACATACCTTTGACATAAAGCTGTGAGGAAACGCATAAAATATTGTGGCCACAAAATGCCTTAGATCTCAGACCGAGCCCAGCTCTGACCTTTCCACCACTGCTCTAGTCCTCGGATCAGGTCCTTCTGTGCCCCAAACTCCCTTAGATACCAACCCTTTCTTCATGATGTCTTCTCCTTTTATGTACTCCTCCGCTACTCGAACTGCCATTTCTGTTTGGTTATCTATCCCCTTGGTTGTTTCCCGTCCTCCTCCTTGTTCGCTCGGATGTTTCTATTTGCTCCTGACACCTTGTCGCAACTGCCATGACTACATGGTCTTGCTTCCTTCCCCAGGTGACCTCTCTACAACTTGACCATTGCTCACGCCACCTATTTTTCCCTCTTCATACTTTCAAAATTTTCAAAATTCAAAACAAATGCCCCAACATATATATAAATAAAAATTAAATTTTCATTTATTAAATTTTTATTATTATTTTTTTATATATATAAAATTGAAATTAAATATTTAAAATAAAAATCATATTCATGAAAAAAGTAATAATAGTAAATAAATAAATATCATTCATATTATTTCTCATTGTAAGTGTTATATAGTATTCCTATTATTTCTCATTGTAAGTCTTATATGGTATTATACTATTCATTGTAAGTGTTATATAGTATTCCTATTATTATATGTAAGAGTGTGTAAATAACAAATTAATAATTGTACCATCTTACTTGGCATATTATCCAGTAGTTCATCGAGACCGTTCATGGATGAATGCGAAACCTACCAAACTGTTTTATTAATAATAATACCTTATAGGTTATAGACAAGACAATTTCATGGATGAATGCGAAGTTGTTTTTATTAATAATAATATCTTCTAGGTTATACAGAAGACAATTTCATGGATGAATGCCAAACCTGCCGAGTTGTTTTATTAATAATAATATATTTTAGGTTATACGCAAGACAATTTAGGCATTCCATATTTAACCATAAATATTTTATTAATTATAATCGAGATAGGTTATTAATTGATACTAAGTTTATTTTATAACTTAGTAGGAAGAGATGTGTAAGTTTGTTTGTCTATCAATTCCTTGAATTGACATATGCTTTAAATAGAAAAATAATGTCGGCTATAATGAAAAAATAAAATAAATATATTGTAAATTAATTAGAAGTAAAACAAAATGTAAATAAGATATTGAAATATTATACTTTTCAAAAATATTTCCATAAGAAATTTGAATAAACTATTTAACATCTATGTTAAATATTTTTCCCTGGTAAAATGTTTCATTGCACAAGTTATGTAAAATATTTTAATGTCAATTATGTATAATTTTAAAAAAATATATGTTATTTAAAATATTTTAATGTTAATTATATATCATTTAAAATTAATTCTATATATATTAGGGAAAATTAAGTTTTCTAGGGTTAAAATTTTTATTTGGTTCTATACATACTTTAAATAGTATTAAAAGATATAATTTACACAATAAAAAATTACACATTATATCTTGCACTCTAAAAAAGTTTGCAAGTGAAGAAATTTGATTCATCTAAACTCATGTTAGATTTGCACTTAAGATGGATCTGGTTATATTTGCAAATCTATATTTACAAAATAATTTGGTAAATCAAATAGACGTTGTATTTTAGTATGGATATATGTTACATTTAATTTCAAATAGATTCAGGATGTTTGGAAGTGTATTGTACAACTAAAATTAACTCAAAATTTATGAAAATATAATTATGTAAAAATATAGTTTTGATTATAACAAAACTATATATGTATATATGTTGGTATGTTTTTGTTTAGATATAATGATTATAATATTTTTTATTTATGAGTATATATGGTATTTTTCTTTTAATTTGGATGATATATAAAGAGTTTTTTTCTATTTGTATCTATAAATATATATACGCTAATTGATATGACATTTTATGTTAATTGAAAAAAAAATATTATACATAAATTAGTGATCTAAATTAAAATAGGAATACAACAAAATACAGATATAACCATAAATATAGAGATGCAACAAAAACAACACTTCATTTCATTAATACCAAAATACTGAAATCTGCTTACAAATAAAAATGGAAATAAACTAGCTCGAGTGATGGTAGCTTATCTATCAGAAGGGATGTGGTGGATAAATGCCTCTGAACTATGTTAAAATGAGGCTCAAGGGCTTATTTATTATTAAAAAACAAGGGAAAACCATAAACAACCAAAACCCTAACCCCAAGAGATGTAACACCAAGCATTTGTGGGCCCCGTTGGATTAGTTGGGAAACCAACCTCCCGGGGTCGTAAGTTGGTCATATTATCTTCATTTGGCACATACAATATCTTGTTGGAAAAGTATATTTGAGTACTACATGATTTTTTGCAGTGCCCTACCTATGGTTATGGGCCTGCTGCGAGCCTCAAAAACACACTGTTTAGGGGGGTCAAAAATGTTCTGGAAGTTCAAGACCCGAAAAAATACTAAAAATAGTAAATGATCAAATAAACAAGGAAGCAGATGAAACCGAATGGAGGTCTAGGTGGAATAGGCGGGTGGCCACCAATATCCACCTGGATCAATCCTTCCCCCTTAGGAAGCAATGGTCCCCATTTCTTGCAGAGCCTCCATGAGTTGAGGAAATTTTTGTTGAACCTGGTCCTTAGTGAACCACTTGCCCTGGTGAAGGAGTTGGTCTGCTTTGACAACTCGATATATATGGATCCTTTGTTGGCAAGCATTCTTGATATGCGTGTTCATGAGATGATCAGTGATGGCCTGTTCCATGTAGTCTAGGTTGAGCTCTGTTGGTCTGAGTTATTTTGCAATGTCTGATGTGTCCAACAAGAGTGGAAAGTATGGCCGAAGGTGATCTACATTGAACACTCGATGTAGACCAAGGAATTGTGGGATGCTAAGCTTAAAGGCATTATCACCTAAAACCTTAGTGATGGTGTATGGTTGTTATCAGAGTCGGCAAAGCTTGCGGTGGGGTGAAGCGAGGCGCTCCTTTTGCAAAAATAGCCAAACTATGTTGCCCAATTGGAACTTGTGTGACATTCAATGTTGATCATGGCACTGCTTGTATTTAGCATTTTATCTGTCAAATATATCACGGACCTGCTGGCAGACATGTTGAATGCACACAATAAATTTGTTAGCCTTGTTAGCTTTAGACTGGATGTGAGCCAAATCTGCCTGAGTACTTGCAAATGGTATGACCAAATCAATGGGACATAATGGTTGAAATCCCAACCCTACCTGAAAGGGACTATGGCCCGTTGAGCTATGGAGAACTCTGTTGTAACTGTGTTGGACATAGGGGAGTCTTTCGTCCCATGTGCATGGATGATTCGAGTTGTACATGTGCAAAATGCGTATGATCATCCTGTTGACGACCTCTGTTTGGCCATCAATTTAGGGGTGGAGTGCCATGGACTTAGTAATTTTGGCATCCAGCATCGACCAGAAACTTGGCCAAAATGTACTTAGGAATATGTTGTCCTGATCTGAGATAATGGACTGTGGGATGCCAAAGTATACCCACACTCACTCAAAGAAGAGCTTAATAGTGGCCTCCGTTGTGATACTCTTCTTGTAGGTCGCCATTATGGCCATATTAGAGAATCTGTCGATGACTACGAAAACACAATTGTTTTCATGATTAGTAGAAGGAAGGTCTGACATTTAATCCATGGAGATAGATTCCCAAGGTCGATTAGAAGTAGGTAGAGGAGTATATAGTGTTTATGGAAAAACTAGTGTCCACTCAGAGCTGCTAGTCCCACTAAGACGGGTAGCTATCTTAGAAACAAACAATTCAAAGCAACTTGTTTTTCCTTTATGAGAGATAGATGAGAGAGAAGCAGAGTGTACCAACCTTAACCTTTCGCTTGGCTGCTTGCTTGTTTCCTCTCCCCTTTGATAGAGCTTCGCCACTCCTTCCTCACTTGTCCCGCTTCAAAGAACACTTGTAGAGTGAAAGCAACAAAATACCATCAAAGCGTAGAGATCTATAACCATAAACAATGTAGGATCAGATGTACATTAGCCATACACATGCATAAATAAATACAAGATTCAAAAATATAGAAGCATATGGAGGAAAAATCAAATAGCTTTATTGATAGAAGTAGTAGAAGAGAGGATTACAACCTAGCTGTCTGATCTAGCACCGTCCTCCCAGCATGAAAGCCCTCTTCACCTCATGAAAAGACTAGATCACCCAATAATACATTTCTTCACAGAGAAACCAACAACACTTCCTTACAAAATACAAGATTCCAACCTCTGGATCTCTAGGATGAGGGATCTATATATAGATATTTGCAGGGGGGTGAGTCAACTTATGGGATTTTGATTAGTGTCATTTCTCTAATAGTTCTTGGTTCCATTTGAAGATTTCATGATCTCTTACTCATCCCTGGGCGAATTTAGAGAGGCAAGTGTCAAATGAGCAGTTTCTAGAAGATTCTCTGGGTTTCCACCTAGCAAACTGCCTTTGCCATTTGTATACTCTCGCTCATCACACCCTACACAAGGGCTTTTTAGTATGCATTGCACCCTCTATGTGTAACAGGTGAGATGTATCGCACCCTCAGCATGGAGCAGTCTATATGGTCTAGTTTTGACCAGTTCTAAGTAGCTTTTCAGGGAGAACTTTTGGGAAATGATGTAATTAGTTGACCTTGTTCCTTTAGGGTATGAAACAACACTTTTAGGGGTTTAGAAACACTTGGTTTATGGACATATGTGATTCGGGTTGCAGTGCCCAAATATGTCTATAACATATAGGCCTTGCTTCTTGATGGTTGATTTTACAATGGCATAGGCAGTGTAGGATCTAATGTACTTCCCAACAACTTGAGAAAGTTTCGGCCAATAAAAATACTTCTACAGTACCACCACTGTTTTCTCTACTCTGAAATGTCTAGTGACCCCACTGTAGTGCACCTCTGAGATCATCTTGGCATGCTCTCTTGAAGGAAAAAATATGTGTCCTAGGTGACATAACAATGAATCATGAAGGTGAAAATTTGGAACTTTCTTCCCTTCCACAAGTATCTATTATGTACTTCCAAATTCTAGACTGCACTAGTAAATATGTGGCCACTTTGAAGTCTTGTGCCTATAGGAGTAGAGCACAGTGATGAATGCCATGACTGGTGGTCAACTGAGGCGGTTTGTAACATTATTGGTGCCTCCCTTCTTGTACTTAGTGTTCAAATGGAACTGTTGCAGGTAGGTGGACCATTTCTGACAGCAATTATTCTGCAACTTCCCTTGTGTCTCTACGAATTGCAAGGGTTGATGGTCTGTGTTAATGACCATTTTATTCTCCAAAATGTAATGATTCTATTGATGGTAGGCCTGCATAATGAAATACATTTATTTTTTGTAAGTGGGATACTTTCAGACTGTGTCTGAAAGTGTCTTACTGTAGTAAGCTGCTGATCCCCCTGTTAAGTAAGAACTACACCATTAGCATAGTCGGAGACATATGTATCAATCCAAAATGGTTTGTGCAGGTCTAATGATGTGAGAACTAGAGAAGAGCATGGGCGATATTTCAACTTAGAAAACACCTTCTATTGGGTTTCATACCAAAAAAACTTTGCTTTTGCTTTGCCCTTGTTGACTTGACTTAAAGGCCAAGTGATATGAGAGAACCCCAACATGAACCTACGGTAGAAATTGGCACAACCCAGAGGCGGAGCTCTATTAGAGTGGTTGTGGATAGCCAATCTCGAATGACTTGTATCTTGGTTGGGTCCACATGTAAAGCCTACTCATCAATGATGTACCCCAGATATTGAACTTGGGTCATGCCAAAAGTAAATTGCTTCAAACTAGCACACAGCTTATGTTGTCGTAGGGTTTGAAGGACCTGTCGGATATGGTGGAGGTGATCTTCCAAACTCTGGCTGAAGATCAAGATGTCATCTAAATACACCACCATGAATGCATTGGTGAAGGGTTGCAAGATGTCATCCATCAATATGATGAAGGTTGCAGGGGCATTTGTCAACCTGAAAGGCATGACCAACCATTTGAAAAGGCCCTCCTTGGACTTGAAGGTAGACTTCCACACATCAGAGGATTCGATAGGAACCTGGTGATATTCAAACTTCAAGTCAATCTTGTTGAAATATTTGACCCCATTGATCTGGTCCATAAGGTCATCAATCTATGGGATTAGGTACCTATTTCAGACAGTGATCCTTTTTAGCACCCGATAGATAATACAATCTTCAGGTCTCATCCTTCTTCTGTACCAATACAATCGGGCTCCCACATGGTAATGAACTTGGCCAGATGTTCCCTCTCTACAACAACTCTTAAATCTGCCTCTTGATCTCATTGTTATACATAATAGAGCGTCGATAGATTGGTCCATTGGGTAGCAATGCACCTGGGGTCAAATCGATGGAGTGATTGACCTAAAAGTGCAGAGGTACCCCTATAAGTGAGGCAAAAATGTCCATGTACTCCTCCACGACATTATACATTTGTTGCTGCTTTGCGAAGGAGACCTGTCTGAAATCCATGGCCACAACCTTCTGCTTTCCCTAAGTGTGAATCATAAGGAAAAAAAAATTCCTAGTCTGTGAAATTACCTTACTACATTTCTTTGCAGTGATCAAAGAGATGGCGGTAGGCGGGGTTGCCTCTAGTTTCCTGTACAACTTCTTGCCAAAACTAATACTCACAAAGCGAGGTTTAGACACATATACAACATGTTGCTTCCACAAGTATGGTTGTCCTAATAACACATCAAAAACTTCAAGACGAGAAATATCACACATTACCTCATTTGTGAACGGCTTCATACTATAAGGAAGGTGACACTATTAGCTAACACGGAGTTCTCATCCTTGGTGAAGCCACGTGATGTTGTACGAATATGGATGTTTTATCATTGGTAGCCCCAACTGCTTCATAACCCCTATCGAAATGAGGTTCTTTTGGCTCTCGATGTCGATAATGAACTATAGTGGAGAACCCTTCACCCACATCTATGAGTGGAAGAGACATTCTCCCTCCTCTGGATCTTTAGGCTCATTATTCTAGATCTTGGTGGTATCCATGGTGTCACTGGGCTTCACATCAATGATTTTCTTCCCTTTGTCATTCCCCTTGTTGGGTTCCGACTCAGAGTTAGAACATGTGTCTGAATTAGAAGCCTTTAGCTCGGCCACTAGTGAATTCTTGGCCTGACACTCACTTATGTTGTGAGCAGAGCTCTTATAAAACTCACACCATTTTCTTGTGTCCTTCTTTATCTTTGTGGCGTTGTTCTTTGCTTCTGGCTTCAGGAGTTTGTTATGGGTCACAACACCTTGGCTTTGGCCTTTTCTCTGTGGTTTGGCGGTGCCTTTTCCTTGCTTCAGATTCGCATATCCAAAGTCTCGTTTCTTTTATTTAAACTTGTGCTCAATCTTGACAGTGTATTGGTATGTCGTGAAAAGCGGGGAGATGTCTAGGAACTTCATCTCGTCTTGGATGTACTTGTGTAGACAACCATGGTACTTGAGTACCAAATTCCTCTTAGAATCCTTGATACCCAACTTCGTGTGAGGGGCATGGAAAACATTTGTGAACTCTGACACATCTTGGTCCCTTCTCTACTATAGTGTGGTCCAATTTATGTATTTATCTTCATAGCTACTGATAGGGTAATATTTTTTCTTCATGGCATCTAATAAAGAATCCCAAGTGGATGCAACTGAAAACAATGAGGCTTGCCTCTCGTCCTTTTGTTCATAGTAGGTTTCTCACCAGTCCTTGACGTGTGGGGCAGCGTTGAGAAGTGAAAAAGTAATATTTTCTTGATTGGAAAAGTCATGAACTAAAAAATATCCTTCCAACATATTTAACCATTTATCTACGGCATCTGCATCCATTTTTCCCTCAAATATGGCAATATCAAAGTTAACTTTTACCTTAAAATGGGTGGCACCTCTAGAGTGGATGTTGGATGAAGATGCGTCACCTGTGGGTAGCCGTCGGAGGATATGAGCAAAGTTATCCATCATCACATTACTTTGTCTCTTGAGAGCTTCCTCGAGAAATATTTTGAAAGGATATCTTGCCCCCCTTCCTTTATTTTCTTCTACCTTGGGAGACTGCCGAGGTTGGTCTTGCAAAGGTTCAACCAGTTCGAGCCCTACCTCCTTATACCTTGACCTCATTGGAGACATGCAACTAAAAACAAAGAAAGAGCAGACTACTCTAATACCACTAATCCAAACTTAAACAAGAACGCAAAAAGTTATAGATATAGCCATAGATACAGTGATGCAACATAAATAACACTTAATTTCATTAATACCAAAATATTGAAATATGCTTACAAATAGAATGGAAATAATCTAGCTTGGGCAATGGTAGCTTATCTCTAAGAAGAGATGTGGCAGTTACATGCCTCTGAATTATGTTACAATGAGGCTTAAGGGCCTATTTATTATTAAACAACAAGGGAAAACCTTAAACAACCAAAACCATAACCCTAAGAGATGTAACGCCAAGCATTTATGGGTCCCGTTGGGGTTAGTTGGGCAGCCAACTTCCCCTGGTCGCAACATAGTCATATTATCTCCATTTGGCGTGTACGATACCTTATTGTAAAGTTCTATCCGAGTACTATAGGAGCTATGCAAGCCCTTGCCTATGGCTTTGGGCCTGCTGCAGACCTCAAAAAAATGCCGTTTAGGGGGTCAAAATTGCTTCAAAAGTTTAGGACCTGAAAAACTACTAAAAATAGTAAATGCTGAAATAAACAAGGAAGAAGATGAAACCAACTAGAGGTCTAGTTGGAATAGGCGAGTGGCCTCCAATATCCACCTGGATCAACTAAGGCTTCTATTCTGTCACTAGCGAAACTAGACCAATGCTAAAATAAAATAATATGTTTCCAATTTATCTAAGATGACCAAAGAGTACAAAGTCCACACAAAATGAAACTATGTCTATGATAAACATTGTCCATAAAACTAATGGTTACATCAGATAATGAAGTAAAGTTTCTATTACTATAGTAAAAAACAAAGGTGCTAGAAACAAAACCATACTAGAAATTAAGTAAATGGTGAACTAACAACACAAATAGTAGCTTGTTCATGAACATCTTCAACACCTGCAAACTCTAGAATTGTTGTCCTCTTCGCAAGAGACAAAACCTTATGCACTATCACCTTGATTCAAAGTTTTTGCTCATCCGATTGAAGTTGAATGTCTTAATATGCTTCACCTCTCTCCACTAGGACCTTGCCAATGATAACATTGATTTCCAATACATATCCATTACTTTGTAATACAAAGTGAAACTACTCCTTGCATTGCAAGTGTCTAGAACCCATGGTCCCATTTCTTCCTCAATTTTAGTATCTAGGAAAAACCCTCACTCTAGTTTTGAATGGAAAAACCCTTTCTCTATTGTTTCCTCTTCCTCTCTTCATTATATCATGATCTAACCCTCATATTTAGTTTATGTCTAGAAACATTCCATGGTTGATTCATCTTCTTGTTGTGCATAGGAGACAAGTTGTCTATGTCTATCCCATCATTCGTTATCTTCTAGAAATTTTTTAGCCATGCCCTTTGTTATAGCTCCAAATCTCACCATTATGGTTTGTGATGCTACACTCATGGCCTAGGGCAACCCCTCCTTCCAGACCTGATCCAAAATCTAAAAAACAGTGTTTATTCCCTGTACGCGACATTGCCCTGAGTTAAACGCGTGTATACGCGGGTTCATACATACCTAACCTGCGTATATGTATTAAAACACTTAAAAAAATATAAAACTCCTTATTTTCGGGGCGGAGATCGCGGGTTTTACCTGCTGATCACCTGTTAGTGCCCATGGCCTCAACTGTCCCCAACCAATTCCTAACTAAAAAACTACTTTGGAATTGGTATAAAAA
>APFE030540804.1:53284-111777 GCA_000404065.3 Pinus taeda | reverse complement strand
ATCATTTTTACATAAATCTTTGTCCATAACTGCACATCCTTGGAATTGTTGTTTTTGCAGGGCAAAGGAGCGGAAGGGACGTGAAGAAGGGTTTGCACCCTTGAGTAACTACCCAAACGTAGGACCTCGGGTATGTCCTTCTCACCTTAGAAATAGATTTTTCTAGCATAATGGCTGTGTGTGTGCATGTTTCTTGACTTAGACAACTTTCAGTCTGCTAGGGTTCCACCCAAGAGCCTAAGAAGAGGAAATTATAGAGGTTCCAAAGTAGAAAGGAATATATTAATACCTATACAACCCAAAAAAATCATACATTACCCACATGTCAAACATTTTACATGTTAATACAAATAAGGAAACCCTATGATAGAGGGAATTGAGGGTAGATGTGCTAAGCATTGCCTACAAGAAGGACATCCATAACCATGACTCCCATAAATAAACAACTAATTCAAAACTATGTTCGTTGACTTTGGTCCATCACTGGATTATTGAATTATATGTTTTAATATTTTACATTAAGGAAGCTATTGGAAGTTGACTTTCATTGTGAAAAGTATGAAGGTGCAGAGGAACTTTATATGAATGTGGATTTTATTGTGCAGGATACAAAGGTGCAGATGTGGAAATGACATAAAATTGTGAAAATGTGGACATTCTCGAATAATGACAAAATGCACACCCAACACAAAGAGGCACAACCTTAATAACACACTATGCGTAATGTGGACATGTAGATAAAGCTTTAATTGTGTACACTAAGGAAATTCCATAGAGTGTAGAAATATGGGCAAAGCTATGCAAAGATAGCTTTCATTATGTAGAGTACTAAGGTGTAGAGGAATGTTATGCAAAGCTAGGTTTCATTGTGCAGGATACAAAGGTTCAAACACCTAAATAATGACAAATTGTAGAAATGCAAGCATTCTTGAAAAACAACAACATGTGGGCTCCTCACAAAGACGCATGGCCTTAATCAATTAATTAGTGATAGAGAAAAAGACTATGTTACATCATAACTATTAATCTTATTTTTTAAGCTTATCGTTAAAAAAATTGAAATACCTTTTAAAGAAAATTAATGTTATGATATATATATATATATATATAAAATCACACTTAATACTTACTTAAAAATATTTTATAAATATAGAAAATTTTGAAATCCCATGACATTGTTCTATCATTTACAAACAACAATTAAAATAAAAAGCATCATACAATTTTATGGTAAAATTGTTATTTAAATGAAACTAAAATAACATTTTATTCTCATTCATTAAGAAATTCCTTTATACCAAAGATAAATATAAAGATGAAAATATCGTCTGCATTGTATTCTATGAATGTCAAATTCACATGAAAAATGGTTATTTTTCATTTTGAATATTCAATAAAACATTTACTACATTATATTATATGAATGCCAAATTCACATAAAAATTATAAAGATGAACTTATTAACATTTGAATATTCCATCAAACCTTGACTGAATTGTATTATATCATTGACTACATTGTATTATATCATATGAATATCAAATTCACATGAAAATTATAAAGCTGAACACATCAAGATTTGAATATTCAACAAGATAGGCTGCGGGGCAGCTAGTCCCTGCCCCAGCCCGCAGCGTATCTCGCAGCGCGGCCATCAGCGTATCTCGCAGCTCGCAGCGTATTTGGCAGGTCAAAGAACAATAGAGCTGCTTCTCTGGATCATTGATCGTAGTAGAGATGGGATTGAATAAGTGCACTACGCATATCCGCCGATGGAAAACTGCGACGTGTCAGTGAAACCTTTGGCATATCCGCTGAGAGAAAGACCACTCCTCATTGAGACAAAGACCATTCACTGTCGTTTATCATCCTTCAATACTCAACACAGTGATCACAAGAAAGATGGTTGGTTAAACGGTTGGTAGGCGAGCCCATAAGGCTGGGGTTAAAGAGCAATTTATAGTTCCGAATCTTATAAAGAATTTTATAGTATTTATAGTTTTGAATATTATAGTCATTATTGTGTATGCTTTTTTAACTTAGCAGCGAAAGTAGAAAGTGAAATATATATTCTTTAATTAAAATGGGTAAATGGGTGTCGGAGATTCGAGAGCCCAAGCCATCGCCACCAATCAGCTACAGGGCCGAGCCTAGAATGGAACCATCAGGCCAAGACAGCTGGGGCACATTGCGGGAATAGATGGAAAAATTTTCCGGCCACGTATCTATTCCAAAACGAGGCTATCAGATCCGTGTTTTGGGAGCGAATGTCCGAATTTTGGCCGAGAACTTGCAAGGTTGTTTCCTGGTCTAAGCTCTCGACAGCTGTAATACTGAATGCAGCATCCAGGTTTCTGCGTCGGCGACGTGCCGAGTCATGTAGACTCCTAGAGCTATCCGTCCTCCATTTTCCGTCTAGATTTGTGTTGTGTCTAGGAAGCAAAAGTCTCTCAAAGTTTCGTGTATAACTTTGGAATCAAAGGACTTGTCACAGTTTCCTCTGTTTCTCCTTCCGGTGTGCCTCTGAGGGAGGTCTGTCTTCTCTTCCTCAGCTTCTCAGCTGTTCCAGATTGAAGCTTATGTTTCGGTTCAGTATTTCTTTAGTTTTCTGCCTCCCCCAAAGGATCACGATCGTTTTTTCTCCTCTCTCAAATTTCTAGTGCGAGCTTGTCCTGTTTACCTGCTTCAGTAACTGTTATCCCAGTTTTTATTCTTTCCCTTGTGAAAGTCATGAGGGTCATTGTCAGTGTAATCATGGAAGGGACATTAAAGCTTGTCATAATCTTGGCAGTTCTTGGAGTAGCGCTTGGCACTATAAAATGTTTCAGAAAAAGTACAAAATCGAAATCGAGCAGCTAGAGACTCTTCTCCCTTCAAATTTCTCATGATTTCCATGTTTTCAGTGTGAATTTGAGATTTTCTTGGAAAATTTTCTTGAATTCAAGATTTTCTTGGCAAATTTTATTGTTCTTCATCATAATCTGTAGTTCCAGAAGCAGGAGCAAGGCCAGAAACGGATCATCAAAAGTTTAACTGCATGCATTACACGTGTAGGCTGAAGCATGATGACCCATGCCATTTCCCCCCTGCACACGACACTACCTCCTGCCTCCATGTTTTCATCTGCATGTCAGCATTCACAAGGTTTTCGGTGCGATAGGATGACGAGTAGCAGGCTATTGAAACTGCACTAATGATTTGGACGCATAACCACCAGCAGAGGCATTATAGACATAGGCAAAGACAAAGGCTGCAGAGCCTAGTGAATTGAAACATCGAGCAGCGGAGCCAGCATCCGTGCTAGTTCTAGATACAGCTCTAGGGCCAGTACTTGTCTAGTCCAGGTAATCTCATTAATCTCTTAATTGTTTTCAAACCCACTGCTATCTTATCAAGTAATCATGTTATGATCAGTTTCATATTAATAAATTCAATTTGCTATAGGGATCTCTTAACGATTACACAAGCCTACTGGAGGCAATTAAGTTGGTGGATGTAGTGATCTCCACAGTAGGCGCAGCGCAGGTAGCAGATCAGTTCAGTATTATCAATGCTATCAAAGAGGTTGGCACTATTAAGGTATCAGGAGCTGCTCTGAAATAGCTATGCATTGGATTTGTTTGCTTGATAGATAATATAATCTCCTTATCATATTTTAATCAATGGAAAATTTGATATTACATGATGATACAGAGGTTTTTGCCATCTGAGTTCGGGACTGTTGAGGAAGTAGAAATAGGGTTGGAGCCTGTAAAGAGTATGTTCCAGCTATTCTGCCGATAAATAGCACACAACCTTGGCATTCTTACAAAAGTAAAATCCTTTGATCGGAAAATGATATGGCGAGCAGTAGGATTCTGATAATTGGTGGAACAGGTTCCATTGGTCGCTATATTGGGAAAGCTAGTATTGCTAATGGCCATCCCACATTTCTTCTGGTCAGAAAATCCACGGCTTCTGATCTTGAGAAAGCCCAGCTCCTCGAGTCCTTCAAGGCCTCAGGAATAACTCTAGTCCAGGTAATCTCATTAATCTCTTAATTGTTTTCAAACCCACTGCTATCTTATCAAGTAATCATGTTATGATCAGTTTCACGTTAATAAATTCAATTTGCTACAGGGATCTCTTGACGATTACACAAGCCTACTGGAGGCAATTAAGTTGGTGGATGTAGTGATCTCCACGTTATCACGCTCTGTAGGAAACTGTCAAAAGCATCAGAGTTGTGAAAGTGTTGTGAACAATCGTTACCTGAAGCTTCGGTGTGTCTGCCCTTCGCTGGAAATTAACGAGGTAAGGAAGGATTCCTGTTCTGATTACGACATCAATTGGAGGATTAATCTCTGCATAATAAACACCTTAAGAATACATTAGAACATAATCCATTAAAAACTGAATGCAACAAGAGAATAATAGTTTTGATACACAATTTTTCATCATGAAGGTTAAAGGTATTTACTAATTAACTGACCAATGGACAGGAATTTCCGAAACTGGGTAGTAGCATCTAGCTGTTTTATTGGATCTTCAGACGTAATTGCGATTGCCGACAATGGGAAAAGAGAGGATATGTGGAGAGAGCTGTGCGAAGCATAATGGCGATGGACGAAGGGGCGTTGCAAATGAAGCATAATGGCGATGGACGAAGGGGCATTGCAGATGAAGCATAATGGCGATGGACGAAGGGGCGTTGCAGATGAAGCAAAGGGTGAAGGCGTTTTAAGGGAGGAAAGTAAAGTCGGTTGCTTTCATGCAAATTGACACGGCACTGCAACGATGGTTTGACACGCCAGGGCAATTTCGACAGCAAGGATTGTTTGCCGTGGGCAGCAGCCATGGTTTAGCACAGATGATATGCCCTAAGTATTCCTAACATTAAATGTTAGGAGATTAATGCTAAGGGAAACATAGCATTAGTTCATGAAGCTCTGAAATGGTCCTAATCACTTGTACTTTTGCCAATTTTACCCTAACTTTTCAGCTTGTATACCTCGTACTGAGGCCAAATAAGATGAACGTTGCTTTGATTGATTACAAGCATCGGCAAACATATTTTATGGCATCGGTTAATGTGTCATATCGCCAAACTTTGGTTTAAGTAAAAATAGATTTATCGATTCCTGTGTCAAACTAATGCAATCGATGAAAATCGATTACTATTGTCCCTGCCAGGCCCGGAGGGCAGGGACTAATAAAAAATTGACTACATTATATTATATGAATGTCAAATTCACATGAAAAATGGTTAGTTGTCCCTTTTGATAATATATATTTGTGAATTTATGATCTAATACTATGTATTAAAAAGTGTTTATTAACTTTTTGTTTCACCATTTATAATGCAAGTTTCTTAAAAGACGCATTGGCAAAGCGTAGGAAGATAACTACTTTCCCTATGTGTTGTGTTGATATTACTAACGAAGTTTACTATATTCAGATAGGTTTAAAAGCTAATGATAATACACAAGTAGATTAACAGGTGAAAGGGCCATTTAATTAGGTAGCAAATTATATTATGTTTTCTAATATTTCCCTTTTCCCATTTTCATTGTTTGGTAATAATTAAAAATATTAATAAATATCTTCAATTTCAGAAATGACATATTTTTTTTATGTCATATGGATTTGGCATAGGAAACATAATATTTCAATTTCCACAATCTACATGTGTTTAGAAATGACCTTTTTAAAATAATTTTGTATATCTCTTATGGATTCTGTGGCAGAGGAAGCATAATATTTCAATTTCCAAAACCCATGAAAATTCCCATTAGATTTATGTATGTATTTCATAAGATTATTTTATTTCATAGTTGAAGGCACAATGCTGATTTTTTTCCTAACTTCTAGTTGTATGTTCATGGATATTGGCATCCATAAAAGGACATTTATATACCTTGTACATGCATCACCAATGTAGTTAGTCTAAATAAATGTATTATTAAACATTTTAAAGTAATTTTATTTTTTTTAATGAAATTCTTTACTAAATTGGGTAGGAATTTTGAAATAATAATTCTATATTATTGATGAGACTTCTAACTATAAAATTTTAAAGAAAGGATTTTAGTTATTTTAAAATGACCCATATTGTAAGAGTTTGGGAAAAAATAAATTTAATAGGATAAAACTTTATATCAATGTCTCATTCTATATTTTTCTTATTTATAAGGTATCTTTGACATAGTAATTTTTCTAGTAATTAATGGTATCAATGATTTTGATATAGTAAATCTATTTATGGTATTAAATATTTTGGTTAGAGAAACGTTGAATTGGTGTTCAAAAGCATTACATGTACATCTTAGTATAATAATGATTTGACATAGTACTTTTTCTAGTAATTAATGGTATCAATGATTTTGATATAGTACATTTATTTATGGTATTAAATATTTTGGACAAGAGAAAGGTTGAGTTGGTGTTCAAAAGGTTAGTATGATAATGATATAGATATTTTTAAGTGGGTTGCTCTATATATAGAGAGAAATACACCGAATAATATAATAGTAATATTATATGTTAACTAAATATATATATAAATAACCTTTAGATTTAGGCTTTTCACAGAAAAAAAAAAATATTTTCCCCCTCATTTAAGGGATCAACAAGACATATAACAACTCCTCCACTCCATTGAATACAAACATTGATGGCAATGTATATGGTCAATCAAGGAGTTATTACCGTATTTTTTTCTCATGGGATGGAAACTTTCCAAATATTATGTTAGTTTTGAATGCTTAGGTAACCTATCTTTAGTAAGATTACTCATCAACATGATAGGATGAGTGGATGGACATTTTCATGGAAACAATGTAGCTTATTTTGGTGGCTTATGACTTTCATTTTGTTCAGTCTAATACTTTGCAAATGATCTGATGTTTGGTTCTCGAAACTATGTTCGGTGTCACCAAGTGCGAAGATGCAAGCGTGTGTAGGTATGGGAATGCATTAGTTATTTTAAAAAACAATATTGTTTATTTGAATTTGATAGTTACTTGAACCTATATTTCCTTACATTGCTCACATTTCAATTAATTTTCAGCTTTATCTTTGCTTGAGTTTCCAACAATGAAAGAGGTAGGTATAATACTAAGATAAGTTAATTTTTATCCTCAATTTTTTAGTTCTTTTGACTATAAAATTTGAAATATATTATTTGTTTCAATCATTTAAAGTTACGCAAAATGCGGAGATGTGGAGAAATATTTCATTCTACTTCTTTCGCACCTCCATACTCAAGGTCACCAACACATAGTTAACAATTGCGAGTTAATATGGAATGTTTCGAAAGATGCAAAACATTATGAATTAAAGTTTATGTTTCTTTCTCTACAAGCATAGTCACTTCTTGATTAAGACTATGCCTCTTTCTGCAGGACCCACATTTTATGGTAATTCAAGAATGCCCCCATTTCCACAATCTATCATTATTTCTATGTCTACATATCCATATCCCACATAATGAAAACCACCTTTGCATATCTTTCCCCCACATCTTCGTACTCCACACAACGATAGCCTCATCTGCACATTGATGGAGTTATATTATAGTGATATTAATAAACATAAAATAAATATTCATGTATTAATTCAACTCATATATGAAGTATGTGTTTCCATGTATAGTCCCAAGAAATTAATATATCAATTTCATTTCAAGAATTTAACATTGTACGAAGTGCTGAGGGGAAATGAACGTTTTCATTGTACAAAGTGCAAAGGTGAGGAGGAAGCTTTTATTGTGAGTTGTGTAAATTGAAGAGGAAGTATAATAAAATTAACTCAATTAAAACTAAAATATAAAAATATATAATTCAATAATCCAGTGAAAGATCAAAGTGAATGAACATAGTTTTGAAAATTACTTTGGGAATGGTCTAATGTTTGATTCTCAAAGCTATGTTTAGTATCATTGAATGCAGAGGTGCAAGTGCATAAGGAGCACAGTGAAAACTTATTCCCGCATTTTGTGGTTACTCGAGAATGCCCACATTTTCACAATATATCTAGGAATTGGCTCTTCCAATCGTTACACTCAAAATGTCATGGAAAGTAATGTTTATTCGTGTCGTTTCACATAACATACTATCCAAAACAATCAATATTCAATATTAAAAACCCTAAAAAAAGCCTACTCACATATCGATGTGTATTGTTATTTGTAGAGTAGGTATATTGGCTTCATCCATTGACATTTTCATGCATGGAAATCCCTATTCATGCATTGAGTTCCTTCTCACTAAAGGTTGTGCATTTCTAAAATTCTCTTCCTTTTGTCTCAAAATGTACTGAATTTGTGTTTACAGGTCCTGTTGCTATGGGATACTTCTTGTAGGTTGCCACCTAATACCTACCGTGAATACAAAAGTTAAAGTTAAAGAGAAAGAACAACATATCACAAATTGTAAAACAAGTCACAATCACGAAAACAAAGTGCCCAAGGTGCTAGTGGATGTACAAGGAGCTGAGCTATAAAGTAGTATTTACTCATGTCACAACTTATTTCTAGTATGTCCAATACTCTACTGCCAAAAATGAGGCAATGTCGACAATCAAGTGTCTATTCCACCATCGAAAATTAACAGATGCACAATCTTTTTAGGATTTCAAACACATTCACAAGAGTTCACATAGATAAGTTCAGTGCTTGTTCTTATTCTATTCACAGTAGATTCTTTCAACATTAATGAAAATTTTGACATCTCATAGGGAATAGTTAAGTTGTTGAATAATGGCGAAACGACTCAGTTCACTATGGATCAAATCTCAAGTGCATTTTTCATGGCAATTTGTTACTGACATAACTACCATTTTTTGGGCAAAGAAAATAAGATAAAAGTAATACTCCATTCAGATTTGAAAGGTAAGACGGTTAAAATAATAATAACATTGCTTGTACCAACACAGTTTATCAAACAATATGAGGCAAAACTTATCCCAAATGTTGGTGTTTCTATTAGAAATTTTGAAATAATTCCAAAGCGCAAATATGATAGTGGTGACTGTGAGAAAAATATTGTAGTAAATAGCTTTAGTATTATAGAAAGCATTTGTCACATTATTATATTGAATGGCCTTATCTAATGAGCTAACATGATTTGTGAATGCCAAAATAAAATATGTTATATTATATGCAAAAGTTATATATGATCCCAATCAATAGATTTAAGGTAATATTAATAATTAAAATTACATAAGTTATGAAAAAACATAAATTTACATGTTAGTTGTTTTCTGAATTCACCATTTCCTCCAAAATAAAAATGTAAAGCATATAATTCTTTTGAACTGTATCAAGTAAACATAGAATGGAATTGAAGTAAACATCTAGCAATATTTTATACCAAGCAATTGCATATCAAGAACAACAAAATTAATACATCAGTTTTACTATGAGATACAGGAGAAGCATTCATTGTACAACGTGCATAGGTGTGAAAGTGCACAAGTACCTAAGATGCACAATGAAAACATACTCTGCATCTTGGTCTTCTTAAAAAATAAATTTTGTATTGCTTATGAAATATATTTTATAGAATGCTAACCAAAGTTGCAAGACAAATATGTGTAACCACGAAGATATTAGAGGAACACATATTAGTGTACTATGAACTACCAATAGTTTTCATAGGTGAAAAGTCATTATATTTATTTTATTAGATGTATATTGCTTCTTGGAAACCACAAATTTCAGAATGAGACCACACATTTTGTTCTTCCATGGCACGAGTATTTTATAGAAAGGAAATTCTTTATTAGTTGCAAAGTTGAGGAAATGTTTTTCTTGGATAACACATTCCTAATGTTTCTAAAAATAGAAAAGTGATTACAATATTGATTCATGGGAAATATTTGCAAAGGGCTAGATAAACTTAGGATTGAATGTCTTAATGTAATAATAACATATCTGACAAAACAAGTTTATGTTTTTTAAATCAAAAACCTCATTTCGAATATATGAATTTTATGTTTAACCAAATTACAAATTAACTTGACAATAGAAATGTTGACACACAATATTAAAAATTAGCATCATATACAATGGAGGGAGCTTTGATTATGCAGAGTGTGGGAGTGCAAAGGAATCAAAATGAAAGCTTCATCTGCATTTATGTACTTAGTAAAATGGAATTAACTCAATACTAAACACATAACATATTTCAAGCTTCAAGACATTAAAACACATGTATTTGTGAGAGATGCATGTTTGAGATCCAAAAATCTTGTCAAATGTCCACTTTTGTTTTAATCAATAACACAACATTAGATATAATATAAAGTATCAAATCGCATGTTTGAAAAATTAGACAAGACATTATCAGTGAATTATAATAGACTCAAAATTAGAACACAATAATGAGTGTGTGTGCTTAAGAAGTATTGAAAAATAAGCAATACATTTACTATAACAAGAACTATATTTAGATTCAAATGCCAATTATTGTACCTATAATTCATATATATACAACATCATATTCAAAACATTATTTCAGTACTCTTCACAAAATTGGTGAACTGAATTAGAACTAGAACAACCAAAATTTAAAATCTTGACACTTAATCATAAAAGTAAGTGCATTTTCCCTAATGGGGACTCAGATTGGGCTCCCATGAACTGTAATATAAAAAAAAGGGAGACAAAAAGGAAAAATAATATTTTTTATATAGGAATTAGCTTAGCTCTTGGGAACATAATGAACAAAGCTAAATAATATAATACTAGTAAACAAAAAAATTGAATGTTAAAGGATGTGAGAACACTCACAATATGTAAAACTGTACACCATGATTGTGTTATATGTTAGATTTCTATTAGGTTTGTTTTCACCTTTTGCAAAAAGGGTTCCAGTTGTACAAAGAGGGAAAAGGAACAAATAAATTTGGATCTAGCCTCCAATGCCACAGAAGCACTCAAAACCAAATCAGACCCTCTCCATTGGAAAGTGCTCTGAAGCATCTTTCCAAAGGTATATAAAACTCCCCATATGGACTCCAGAATCAAAAGTTAGAGAATATTGAAGGTTACCTTTGAAAATTGGAAGACAAGGAGAAAACGCCCAAGTGTAAAACCCAGGGTCTCGACATATCCACGATCCCACAAATCAGAAGTCCCAACATATCAGAGGTCCCACACATCGGAGGTCTAGAGCGATATTGGCATATCTATGATTGGGGGTCCATGGAGCATAGCATATCAGCATATTAACAATCACACTCAGAGAAACATGGCATATCGTCCCATCACATGTCAGATGCCCAATATATTGGAGGTCCTGTATTGGCGGGCTCACATATCAACGAGTTTAGAGTAAAATAGAGATCAACAGCCGATATCAGTGATCACATATCAGAGGTGCAAGGTACAGCGAAATCAAAAATCAACGATCACAACAGAGCTGGGCATGTCGTAAATCTACAATCGGCAGGGTCTTGTACACAATGCAATCGGCAGTGGGTGACTAGGCCGTATTGCATATCAACTATTGGCATTTTCAAAAGTTTCAATCCTAATGGAATTGCAATGTGTGATATACAATAACGTTGTTAGTGTTAAAATGTCGGGAAAGGTTGGAAACGATTTACAAAGGATTTCAACAAAAAACCAAGGGTAGGAGGGCCTTTTCTCTCTCCTCTATAAGGCCACGTGGCAGAATACTATTTGTCTTGATCAATCCACATGGAATTCCGTGTCATCATGATTTCGCAGTACGAAGGACATGTTGCATGTAGATCTGGCATTTTCAAGGGTTCAAAGAGGGCATAACTGGGTGACACGTGTCACCACTTAGAAAGTGACATGTGGCAGAGTGATGACGTCACTAATCGGAGATTGGCGTTTGCAGGATGAGGCATGTTGTTACATCAAAGTTGAAACCTCGATTGCAATCCACCAATAATGGGTCTCTAATAACAAAGGGGTTTCACTGGGGGAGCAATATCATACCACCTGGGTTCAAATTGGGGGATATTCATTGAGGAAAAAATGACATAATATATTGGGGGATATATAGGGGGTAAAGGGTTTTGTATTGGCAAATATAAAAAATGGAGCTTAAAGTTAATGAAAAAATATAAAGTCGTACAAAAATTGTTAATAAAAAAATGAATACCTACAATATCTAGTGAAAGTAGGGTTTTTCTAAATTGGGGAGTTGTATTGGGTTCATATTGGTAGGGGGTTAAATAATGTGATTTTTAGAGGGATTTTCCAATATGTAGTCAAATTAAGGGTATTATTTAATATGCCACGAACACATGTGATATGTCATAGGTTCACTGAGTGAATCCCCCGTGTCTGATGCAAGGGTTGGCCCTAGCTCACATAAAGAGTCGAGGAACCAATGACTAAGCACAAAGGATGATCGATGATCACAAGTTTCAAGAGGATGCATCAAGGACATTGATATGAAATCACCGATTTTCTGACCTCCAATATTTGGCCAAGCACCCAGTCATAGCCTCCAGTCATATGACAAAGAAATACAAAAGGGATCAAAGAAAAAGGGGCTTAAATACATTGTCGTTCATAGTTTTACAAAGCTTGTCCAGTTTAAAGTTCTTGAATAGCCTAAGCTCTGATACAACTGTATAATTATTTCACAGGGCATGTATGGATCCAATAGTGTTCTGTAGGAAGTCTAGAGGGACAGATGAGTTAGCAACAATGTTCGAGATATGTCATAGCCACTACGTTGAACCACTTTTGGGTTCCTGTAAGTGCAGAAGTGAAACGGATGAGACTGAAAGCAATAGGGAACTGGTCGAGAGAGCATGAGGCATAATGTAGTAGAAGCATGGTTGGACTAGAGGTTAGCAAAGAGAGTGAAGTGGATATATTTTTACAGGACAATCATTTTAGATCACTATTAATTCTATTTTGTCGATTTGTATTGCTATTGTTATTCTGTTTTATTTCCAAGAAAAGTACCTTTCTGTTATAATAATTGGAGGCAACAGAGACTACACGCTGAGACAGCTAGTCATGTTAACCGCTAGAAGATCTCGCCTATGATGTTTTGTAACTAATTTCCATGTTCTCCCTCTCCTTATAAAAGGGAGGAAGAAACACATAGAAATGGTTTTGAGTCCTAAAGATTAACTACATGTTATTTTTTAGACTATAGGACTTCAATATTTGCATCTTTCAAAATATTAATGAAGTGATGATGATTCCTACCTTTGAGTACTAAAATATGTTACCTCTATGTTCAAATTCCATTATGTTCATGTTTCCTCTATGATTTCATGTAATTGTATCTCCTAGAAATGTTTCATATGTTCTTATAGTTTCATTTTTGTTGACTCGTTAATTCACATGCCTATATGGATCTTTGAAATTATATCTTTAAAATTGCACTCCATGAATCATCGCACCCAATCCTCTTTCATCCACTATGTCTATCTCTAAGTTAGATAAATGTAGAATTATTTTTGTTTTAAGCTCTATATGATGAGTTATTCTATCTCGTTCTCTTATTTCATTGCTCTACCAAAGCTCATTAAACTCTTGGTCCTTGAACTACTTGACCTCCACTAGTTTATACGTATATTTCTATGAGTTGTATATGTGAAAGATTACCAGAAATACATGGCTTATGTCCTTGGATGAATGAACCAACCAATTTTTATTATTATTATTATTATTATTATTATTATTATTATTATTATATATATTATATATATATATATATATATCACATATCAAAGGTCCAAGGTACAGTGAAATCGGCAATCACAAAAACGTTGGGCATGTTGCAAATCTGCAATCGGCGAGGTACTATACACAATGCAATAGGCAATCGGTGACTAGGCCATATCGCATATCAGCATTTTTAAAAGTGTCAATCCTAATGGAATTGCAATGTACAATATACAATAATGTTGTTAGTGTTCAAAATGTCAGGAAATGCTGAAGATGATTTACAAAGGATTTCAGCAAAAAACCAATGGTAAATGGTCCTTTTCTCTCTCCTCTAGAAGGCCATGAGCCATAATACTATTGGTCTCAATAAATCCACATGGCATCTGACATCATCATGACGTGGTAGTAAGGAGGACACATGGCATGCCGATCTGGCATTTTCAAGGGTCCAAAAGGGGTATATCCAGGTGATAAATTTCACCACTAAAAAAGTGGCATGCGGCAGAGTGATGACCTCAATAATCAAAGATCGACGTTCGCAGGATGAGGCATGTTGTTACATAAAAGTTGAAACCTTTATTTCAATCCACCAATAAAGACTCCGCAATACAAGGGTTGGCTCGCGGTCATGTAAAGAGTCGAGGAACCAAGGGCTCAGCATAAAGGATGATCAACGATCGCAAGTTTCAGGAGGATGCACCAAGGAAGTTGATAGGAAATCATTGATTTTCCAACCTTTGATATTTGGCCAAGCACCCGGCCATAGCCTCTGTCATATGATGAATAAATAATGAAAGGGATCAAAGAAAAAGGGGCTTAAAGAGATCGATGTTCGCATTTTTACAAATCCTATCCAGGTTAAAGTTCCTGAACAACCTGAGCTCTGATACAACTATATAACTATTTCACAGGGCATGTATGTCTCTGATAGTGTTCCACGGGATGCCTAGAGGAACAAATGAGTTGGAAGCAATGTTCATGATATGTCATGGCCACTACGCTGAACCACTTTCGAGTTCTTGTAAGTGCAGAAGTGAAATTGTTGAGACTGAAAGCGAGAGGGAATTGGCCAAGAGAGCATGAGGCATAATGTAGTAGAAGCGTGGTTGGACCAGAGGCCAACAAAGAGAGTGGCATGGAGATATTTTTATAGGACCGTCATTTCAGTTCACTTGTTAATTTTTTTTATTTTATTTTTTTGCTATTGTTATTCTATTTTATTGCCAAGAAAAGTACCTTTATGTTGTAATAATTGGAGGTGTTAGAGACTACATATTGAGACAACTAGTCATGCCAACTGGTGGAAGCTTTGGCCTGAGATGTGTTGTAACTAATTTACATGTTCTTCCTCTCCTTGTAAAAGGGAGGAAGAAACACTTAGAAATGGTTTTGAATCCTAAATATTAACTACATGTTACTTTTGAGACTGTATGACTTCAAGATTTGCAACTTTCAGAATAGTAATGAAATGGTGGTGATTCCTACCTTCGATTACTACAATATGTTACCTCTCTATTCAAATTCCAGTATGTTCTTGTTTCCTCTCTGATTTCATGTAATTTTAGCTGTTATAAATGTTTCATATGTTCTTACAAATTCATTTGTGTTGACTCGTTAATGCACATGCCTGTATGGATCTTTGAGATTATATCTTTAAAATTGTGCTCCATGAATCATCACACCCAATCCTCTTCATCCACTATGCCTATATCTAACTCATATAAGTGTAGAATTCTTAATGTTTCAAGCTCTATATGATGATTTATTCTATATCCTTCTATTCTTTCATTTCTCTACAAAAGTTGATTACACTATAGGTCCTCGAACTACTCAGCCTCCACTAGTTTATACAGATATTTCTGTGAGTTGTATATGCGAAAGAGTACCAAAAATACATGGTTTATGTCTTTGGATGAATGAACCAACCCATTATGTTTATTGTATATATATATATATAGGTTCAAAATATATGTGATGTCTCCGGTCTCCTAAGAATTGTATGAGTAACACGAAAATCTAGATGTTCCAAGCACTGATCTTGTAAGCAATCTGAGGTTGTCTCTGGAAGAGACAACAAGGTTCATGATTTATTCAAGAAACATTTCTACCAAAGTTTTGATGAATTATTTGATAGGAGCGACTATAATCTCCATTTTCACATTTTCATTTAATCTCTTTCTTAATTTTTCTAACCTTTTCTTGCAATATTTGTGTAGCTAAGATAAATTTATGTTCATTAATACTAATAAAAGTAACTAGCAATTTTTAATTTCTTCTACCAATCCAGGTGTTAGCATGTCTCTTGAAATTAATTTGGAATTACGTATGATGAGTAGACCATTTAGGTTCTAAATAATCTTTATTGCCTTGAGAAAGGCATCACATCATCTAATGTTTATGCTTTCAAATTTTGAGATGATGTTCTCTAATGTCATAATTCTCTCAGACCATCTAGCTTCCACTTGCTTCATTCAATTAGCATCTAGAGTCCTTTGTTTTCTTCTTTAGATGAGAGAGTAATTCAAGCCTCTGACTAAAAGCAAGCAATTCAATATCAATGAACTTCTTGTCTAGCTTAAGATTAGCCTTAACCAAATCACCAAAGGAGTTAATTTCGTATGCTAAATGTTGTGAATCGAAAGGTTCTTGTCATGTACAATCAATAATTTCCAATATTTTCCATATGCCCTTGATGATATATGATTTCACTACATTAGGGATATTGATGACTTAATTAGATGTATGCAATGTAGCATGGGTATAATTTCAAAATGGTGGTGCTCATATTGCTAGTTGATTCATTAACAAAGAACCTAGATTCAGAGTGTCTTCTAGCTCTTTTATTCTTTTTTCTATCTCAGATTTTGTGCTTCCTATTTTCCAATAGACTATGAAAGTACCTCACCAATAGATTTATGCAATATCATAAGCCTTATGACTCCAACGCTAGACACATCAATATCCATTTGTTCTTGATCAATAACCTTTTTCTTATGAACTTTTAGTTTTTCAAATCTCAATTTTCTACTTCCCATGTCATAATTTTCATTTTGTAATGGTTCTCATCAAAAATAGTGACTTCCTTTGCAATTTGTTCCATTATTTTCTAGTTTTCTTCTAAATAAGAACTAACCCAATTAGGTGGCGCAACGTTGTCAACTTTGATGCTTATAGCTTGTTCAATGTTATCCTTTTTTTTTGGGTGGGGGGAGTTTTTATTTCGCTGTTTGAACCATATGAGCTCTCTCTGGAGTGAATCTCTAAGGATGTTCTTCATCATCTCTACCACCTGATACCTCATCATGAACTAATTTTCCAGTCACAATAGCCTTTCTCCTCCTTTGACTAGAGGATATGTTAGGTCCCTATATTACTAGTGTAACCCCTTATTGTTATTAGTGCAACCCCCTTATTATATTTTTGTGCCCATGTAGTCCCCATATTGTTATTATGGTGCCCCATAGAAGCCCACTATTGTTATTGTTGTGCCCTTACATTATTATTGTTATGTCGACTCTGATTATATTATGACCCCTTAGACTCCTATATATGGAAAGGAGGTCTTGTCATTTGTGTCATCCAAGAATTGTTCATTTGTGTAATGTAAAGGAGGTTTCCCCTCAAAGAGGCTGACTTATAAGGCATTGATCTTTCTTTTCTATCTTTGTGTGAGCTGGTTTCATAACATTTGGTATGAAAGCTTTAGATTCTAGGGTTTCGCTACTCCAAACAGATCATCGTTGCATTTTCGATGTAACTTTTTATCTACGTAGTTTCAGAAGCTAAAAGAAAATCACATTTTAGTCGAAATGGTTATAAACCTCGAGTCTAAATTTCAGATCTTGTCTCGCTATATTGTCGGAGATAAGATGTGAGGAAGGCAAGGATTTTGGAAGCTCGAAAATTCCTTCTCAAACAGCTCATCGTGACATTTTCACTATAAGTTTGTTTTTATGAACATTCAAACTCAAAATTAAAGCCCATTTGATCTGACATTGTGGTGAAACTTGGGCCCAAATTTAAGATCCTCTTTCACTATATTTTTGGAGATACAATCCAAGACATTTAAACTTTCTACAGGCTCTTGAATTACATCCCAAAAAGGAAACTTGGGTTAAATCATCATAACTTTCTCTCTGAGCATTAGATTGAAATTTCATAAGATGATACAAGAGGATGGACTGTAGTTTTCTTTGTATCAGTTTCAAGTCTGAAGGTCGAAACAGTGACACGTGGAACTTTGTACAAGTTTGATCTACTGAAAAGGTATATAATCAGGTCACCTTGGGAGATTGGGAATAACTCTTTCTTGGAGAATCCAATTTCGATCTGACTAGTGGCATTGGAAAGAGGATGCAAAGGAATACTACAAGACAAAATTTTATAACTTGAAGATCCACAATTATAGAGTTACGGTTGTTTCAAGATCGAGCTCCTAAAATCAAGAAAAAGCAATATGAGGAAGTTTGATGACAAGGATCCGGTAAATTGGATAGTACATATGGAGCAATATTTTGATATACATGACGTACAACTGTTACAAAAGGTACATATTGCATCTTTATATTTAGAACCAACTTGTATGGTATATAGGGCTTTGTTCTCATAAACCATTTGTCACTTAGTCAATTTTCATAGCGGAAATGATAGCATATTATGAGGATACAAAGAGCAACGCCTTCTTTAGCAAATTGATAAATCTCAAACGAAAGGGTTCAATGGCGGAGCACATTCAAGACTTCCAAAAATTGAATATAAGGGTAAATGATATTCCATAGAAGCAAAGGATTGGTGTCTTCATAAGGACTTTAAAGGATAACATTCAACATGTGGTTCGTCTTTGGGAACTTGATTCATTGGAGAAGGCATTCAGGTTGGAAAGAAAAATTGAAAGCGGAATTATGGAAACAAGGAATCCTACCACTCACAACTGTAAATATGGAAGTGTTTTTTCTCCGAGCCTTCCACAACCTACAAGTTTTACACCACAACAATTGGAAGAAAAAAGAGAAAAAGGGCTTTGTTAGAGTTGTGATAGCAAATACACTAAAGGTCATAAGTGTGTTGAGAATAAATTATTTTACATAGATTGTGAAGAGGAGGAAGAAAAGGATCAAGAAACGTCAAACTAAGAGGATATACACCAAGAGCCAACCACAGAGAAAGAAGAAATGAATCTGACCATATCTTGTGAAGCATTCGCAAGAATTACCACTCCTCAAACTCTCAAGATAGAATGACATATCAAGAACAAAAATGTTCAAGAACTGAAAGATCACATCGAGTATCAAGAAATGAATCCAACCATATCTTGTAATGCATTGGCAGAAATTACCACTCCTCAAGCTCTCAATATAGAAGGACATATCAAGAAGAAAAAGGTTCAAGCGGTGAAAGATCACATCAAGCATCAACAACAAGTTCTCCATCTTTTAAAGGATAACACCACTTTGGTGCAGAATCGAATGAAACAACACGCAGATCAACATTGCAGTGAAAGATGTTTTGATGTAGGTGGTTGGGTATTTTTATGGTTACTTCCATACAAACAAATTTCCCTCAAGAAAGATATTTATGAGAAGGAAATGTTAGCAATACTGCATGCACTTAAGAAATGGCTACCTTACCTAATGGGAAGACACTTCAAGGTAAAAACGAATCATGATAGTCTTCAATAATTTTTAGAACAAAGATTATATTCAGAATAACATAAAACTTGGGTTACAAATATGTTGGGTTATGACTTTGAAATCATCTAGAAAAATGGGAAGAAAAATGTTGTTGCAGATACACTCTCAAGAAAGGATGAGGATGTGGAAGCATTGTTTTGTGCTATTTCTATTATCCAACTAGATTGGATAAACGAAGAAAGGGATGAATGGAATAATGATGAAGAACCATGGCCACTCATTCAAAATTTACAGAAGATCTGAGTTCAAATAATATTGCTAGAACTTGACGAGGAAGTAAAAATCATATTGAAACCTAAATCAGTCATAGAAACAAGAAATCGAAAGCTACGAAATTGGTCAATTTAAGAGTATCTCATCAACTAGAAGAACTTACCCACTGAAGATTCCACATGGGAGGACTAGAATTTTATACGGAAGGATCCAGAACTACTCAAGTGTTGAGGACAACACTTTTTGAAAGAGAGGGACATGTTAGGTCCCTATACTACCAGTGTAACCCCATATTGTTATTAGTGCAACCCTCTTATTATATTTTTGTGCCCATGTAGTCCCCACATTGTTATTATAGTGCCCCATAGAAGCCCACTATTGTTATTGTTATGCCCTTACATTATTATTATTATGTCAGCTCTGATTATATTATGACCCCTTAGACTCCTATATATAGAAGGAGGTCTTGTCATTTGTATCATCGAAGAATTGTTCATTTGTTTAATGTAAAGGAGGTTTCCCCCTCGAAGAGGCTGACTTATAATGCGTTGATCTTTCTTTTCTATCTTTCTGTGAGCTGGTTTCATAACAGGATAAATTTGCCATAGTACTAGGTGTGGAAGTCTATTGTGTAGGATTTATGATTCTTTGCTTGTATTTTTATTCCCTATTAATGCTGGTTTTTTTGACAAATTTTTTAGTATCCATTACTAATTCTTGATTTTTGGTTGGATCACCATGAGTCTTGTCGATTTCCTTTGTAACTCTTGTAAACAAGTTTTTTGTATTTAATAGTACCTAGTTGTATTGTAAATAGGCTCACTAGATCAAAGCCTTGATTGACTTTAGCTCCTCTTAAGTTTAAATTATCCAAGGACTTTTCAAGCTCTACAATGTAAACCACATGCTTCATGGAAACTTGTTGGGTAGTAAATGGAAAAGAAAGGAAATTGTTTTTTTTCTCTTTGCATTTAACTTTAACCATCCAATTATGTTATTTTCTATAAAATTTAGAACATTACCAATGTATAACAAGTTTTGGTTGTAGGGGTAGCTTATCTTTAAATACATAATTTCAAAAAATTGTATTATTTTCTCTATCTTCATGCATTCCTTTTCCCAAATAGAAAAACTTGGCCCTGTGTAGATATTAGATGTGGGATTTTTCTAGTTATCATGTAAATGATCTACTTCACAATTATGCAATACAATAACTGCATTGGTTCTTCATTAAGATTCAATTTAGGCAAATAGGGAAAGTCGTCAAAGACATGGAATCATTAACAATCTATTGTTTCTTGAAAAATTGACTAATTGAAAATATAATTCATTGAAAATCAGATTAGCTCATTCAAATATATAATTCATTATGTATTAGTAATAAAGAAAAAAGAGAATGGATCTTGGGACATTCATTATAGTTCCTCGACGCATTAGCTAGGTAAAGAGGTGATAGTAATTGCTAGATGAAGATAATGATGGAAAGGAACTTGAGAAGTTGGGGAAACAAATTGTTGAATAATGTTAACCCTACCTACTTCTGACTTCATAAATCTATTTTCTTTGACAATTTTAAACACTTGTTCATCACTACCATAATTGTTCTTATTCTTGAAATAAAATTGTTTGCGTACAAACAAATGATTTTTCTGAAATCAAATACTTGTGTAATACATGCCACATTCTTCAATTAACTATTGCCAATTTCATTGCTATTATTCTCCTTGATTGATAGTTTCACATATTTCCTATCCTTGATTGACCACTAGAAGTTCCCATGGATAAGAGCAAGTGAGTTCATCGTACTAGTGAAAATAACTCCTTTCGTTCCTTTTCATTCCTCTACTATCAATTTACTTTCTCATTTTTGCTAAACTATAGATTTCTTGATATGCCATATATTACCAATTGCTACTATTTGGCGAGTGAAATATGTTATACAGGATGTTCTCAATAAATAACAATTGAAAATGAAAAATCCCATATTTATGCGATGTAATGGAAATAAATGTCAAAATTACAAAACCATCTCGTTCATTTACTTCACACTTTACTATTGCTTTAATATGATTGACATATGTATACCAAGTGACACAAATTACAAACTAAAATGAATACGAATTATTTTTCATGATAATAGTTAACATACAATTTGTCAATACAATTGCAAAGAAATAGTGTGTGTTCATGTGATCATCTAGCTCTACTGCATAATGACTTGATGGTTGTGATGTATCCACCACTATGTCAATTTCAATATGTTCAATTTGATTAAAAAAAAGTTGGTATGTGGCATTACCTCCCATTTTTACAGTTTGTTAGGGACACTCAACATGGAGCGCACAAAGGACTTATTATGTGTTAGTATCCCAGAAAATGCTAAAATATTTCAAAGTTAATTTTTTGATACTGGGTGTAGATTTATCTACACCTTCTTTCTTTGTTTACAAGCATTAATCATTATACAATGGGTCAGAATAAATCCTACTATGTGCTTGAACAATTTTCTAATTACGTTTCGATTAAGTATTACTTGCACTATCACATCGCTTTATTATCTCTATATACATTTAAGAAGTATACTTACGTTTACAGACAATGTACACTTTTCTAGCTTTATAATTAAGCCTTAATTAATTTTATGTGATGTTTAACACATGTCAAAAAACCATGAAAATTGATACCTTGGGGACATGCAAAGAAAAAGAGAGAAAAATAAGATTTCTTTGATATCACTGATTCGAGCTTATGAAAAGAACGAAATGAAATACAAATCACTAACCCAAGACAAAGACATATGCAATGGAAATGTAAGGAATAAGTGTTGTACAACATCAATTTGTTCGAAGGGGAAATGTGTTTGGAGATGCGAAAAGCATAGTGTAAATGTTCTCCTGTAGATAACCCTTTCTCATAAATTCATTATTACACACACTAAAAAAATATGACCTTTCACATTTGACAAGAAAACACATATTTTGTACCATTAAAATGCAAATAATAAAATTCCTTTGCATTTTTCTATATATATTACAATATCAAAAATTAAAGCAATAATTTGTTTGGTGTGAATGAATGTCCATTGAATTACTATTTTGGAGTGTAACTGTATAACGCAATACATTGTATTTTGGTGTAGCTTAAAATTGGTGTTACTCTTTCATTGCATGGAGTGTGAAGGTGCAAAAAAACATTTCTTTGTGTGGAGTACAAAAGAAGCACAGTGAAATCTTCGTCCACATTTATGCACTCAACACAATGAAACTAACTCAATTAAAAGCAAAGCATTTTAATATGTAACATTTATTGAATTTTAAAATATTAAAACATATAACTACAAGGTTTTGATAGGAAAAATAATAAAAAATTCCCTACATTATATGTTTCCATTAGATATTTTATTGACTAGTGTAGAAACCTGCAGTCGCAATTACTTATTGTGGTTCAAAGAGCTTGAAACCTAGTACTTAAAAATTACAATAATTTTCAAATCCACTTGTGAAGAAGGAAATTGGAGATTAACCTCTCTTTATACTATTCTAACTACTCATATAGAAACATGGAAAACAAAACATAGGATATAGACCTATGCAACAAGTATGAGAAGGTGAAAAGGAAATTCTACCCTACATACTCTCGTAGATTAGAATCATTTTCAAAACCACTTGCGCAGAAGGAAATTTAAGGTTCACTTCTCTCTATACTATTCTAACTACTCATATAGAAACATGGGAAAAATAAACACAGGATATAGACCTATGAAACAAGTATGCAGAGGAAAAAATATTTATAGATAATTGCATTTATATTTCCAATGCCATTTACATATAAAAAAAAAAATAACAATGGTATTCTTGATCGTTTGCTAATGTATATGGACCTATGCTTCAAATTCCTCCACTTGAAAAATTTTTAATAGCAGTAACATTGAAAAAAGTAAGTGATCTATGCAAAAAAATGTGTCAATGCTAATGCATCTATGAGTTAAAGTTTGTACATCTATCGCTAATTAGTTGGTTTGTTGGCATTATGATGCATGTGTTGATGGAAACCCACTTGTATATGGTAACTGGATGAATATACAAGAGAGATATCAGATGTGATAGAATGCATGGCAGTTGTGTTTACAGATGTGACAAAATGGAGAGTAGTTCAAAGGAATCATTTCAGTAGTAATATGGAAAATCACATTATAACAGGTCTATTCAAAGGGAGAAAAGTAATGATACAAAAGAATAGGATGAAGGAACAAAGGACTACAGATTAGAATCAAGAAATTGAAGAAAGAGAATGGTTTAAGAAGTATATGTTGGTTCACCTTGTACAAGTAATGTATACACACAGGCTCACGAAACAAAAGAATGGTATACGTATGCACGCACTTTCACATAAGGAAAAGTGTGTATGTGATGGAAAATCAAGGTTTTGGTCTAAGGTATTAGTCTGAGGTTTTGGTCAGAGGTTTTGGTCCGAGGTATTGGTACGAGCTTTTCGTCTGAGGTATTAGTCTAAGGTATTGGTCCGAGTTTTTGGTTCGAGGTATTGGTCTGAGGTTTTGGCCTCAGGTTTTGGTTCAAGGTTTTGGCCTGAGGCATTGACAAAGGATCTAAGTATATAAGAAGGAGAATTTCAAAAGGCCAAGTGCAGAAGTAATGAATATCTTATGAAGTGTTAGATCAAAAGAAATTATGCATGTTATGGGTTTCTGATGCTTTTCTTGATCTAGACTAAGTATGCACCTGCGTGTTTGATGATGGATGAGATCTAATGATGGATCATGATCATAATGACTTATCATTATGTGATTTGATAATGGATAGGATAGATCTGAGTTCTAACAATTGTTTTGTGCTTTATATGCTATGATATGGGTATATCTAAATGCTGGAATAGATGCGAAGTTATAAGTTTTTAGTTGTAGATCTATACGTTGGTTCACCTTGGTGAAGCCGCGTATACATGTTGGTTCCACACTTCCAAATAGCATATTCATAAGAAAAGCTTGTTGTTCGGAGATGACTGATCTATCTTATCAATGCTACTATTTTACTGTTGTTCATCAATGATGTCTTCATTAGATCTAAAAATAAAGTTGATTGTGTAAGGATATTAAGTCTGGTTGATTGATTGATTGAGAAAAAAGGTTGATCCTTGTTTCTATCTGTCTAGAACTCTGTAATATGACAGTAGATATTCAGAATGTCACTAATTGGTATAGTCTGTGGTTCAAAGGTTTTATGATTCAGTATCTTTAGAGGTATACGTAGTTTGGGCTAAAGGAAGTAGCGTATACACACAGGTTGGCTTCATTGAAGAAGCATATACATTTTGACACGTGACTTTTGAGGTTACAATTGGTTCTGGTTGTTGATGCAGTATTCTGGGTTCAGATCTGTGTACTGGTTACAATGATCTATTAGTTCGAGTTGATTGGTTGAATTTGATTAAGTTTGAATGAATGGTTGATTTAGTTGTGTCAAAGGTTCAATGATTATTTAAATCAGTATGTTAGAGATTTTAGTGATTGATTGATTCAGTTATGGTTGATTCAGAGATTGTTGATTGGGTTTCAATTATATTAGAGATTGAGTTTCAGTGATTGGTCATTGCAGATTTATTTGATGGATGTATTGTAGCGGTGATTGATTTTGAGCTTCAATGTTATTGATGGGTCCAGTATGAAAATTTGATGAAACGAGGCCTTCATATTTTATTGTTGTGTACTAGGAGCATCCACTCTAAAAAATAATGAAACGTGATCCCTGGAGGATACCGAGGGTTGGAGATTTCAGTAAGGATGTTGAAGCTTCCTACGAGTAGTGGTTGGTGATTTGATCAGGGGGTTGGAGCTCCCTTCCAGTAGTAGCTAGAGAATGAGTGAAGGTTGTAGCCTTCTGTAGGATGGTGCCTACGTACTAGTAAACATATCAACTAGTACAAGAGCTAGGGGTTGTATCTCCCATCTAGTAGAAGATGGAAAATGAGAGAAGGTTGTAGCCTTCTGTTGGTGGGTGCCTACATATTGGTATGAGTCTGCACTAGTACAAGACTGTAAACATATTATTTTTTATATTAAAAGAAGACAGAGACAACAATAGCAGGTGGTTTTTCTCCCGCATTAGGTTTCCACCTTAAATCTTGGTGTTCATGTGTGTTTCTTGTGTGTGATGGTTTATTCTATTATTATTGCACATGGTTACAGTTTAATGTTTAATAAAGTATTGATGCATTTATTAAAGACCAACATATGATGAATTAACTGAATCATAAGTTCGTTGGATATATGTTGGCTGCTTTAAGAATAGTTGCATACACAGTGAGTTCCCTTCATTGAAGTAGCGTATATAAATCTGATTATGGAAATGAAAAAGTTATTGATTTGTAAATACTGATTCACCCCCCCTCTCAGTATTATTCCCAACAATTGGTATCAAATCAGGTCCTTTAGCAGAAGCTTGATTGCTTGAAGTAGATCCTTAGTAATAATGGGAAGGAAGAAAAATAAGAAACCACCTCAAAAGAAGAAGACATCTCAAAGGAACTGTGATAGTGGGAGAGACAACTGATCATTATGTGGAAGAAATTCTTCAGATTTAGAATCAACTCAGAATGAAGATGATCAAGATAAATATTTATCAGGTATGAATTTGTTGTCCTATGGTGATACATTTCTCTATTCATTTGAAGATAATGAATGTGACAACGAAACAACTGAATTTTCTCTTATGGGTGAAATAGAAATGAATCAAATAAAGGCAAAATTTAAAAATCTCACAGACATAATTAGATGTCAAAAAGATCTAATTGATAAAAGGGAATGTGCTTACAAAGAAGAAGTTACCATGTTAAAATCTCAGTTGGAGGAAGGAAAAAAAGTAAGGAAGCAGTACAAGGAAAAGGAATATCAATGTCAAAGGTTGCAAGATGAAGTAACATCATTGAGAAATGACGTAAATGGAAAGGATACAACAATCAAGAAACTTATAGAAAGATCTAGTTACTAATAAAGTCTTGAAGCTGAGATGGTCTCTCTAAAAGAAGATCTTAAAAATTCAAATAAGCAGAATGAAGAACTACCTCAAGCACATGAAGAACAAGAAAATGAGATTCTCAAATTAAGGAAACAAGTGGAAGAAGAAAGAAAAGTTGATGAAATCATGAAGAAGTAGTATCTTGAACAGGAAGAGAAATATCAGGTCGAGGTAAATATCCTAAAAGGTAAATTAGAAGAAAAGGATAAACTTTTATGATTTCAAGATGGTACTCAGATTTTGGATGATATTATTAGTAGTCAAAGATCTCCTGCCATCAAATTTGGTCTTGGTTTTCATGAAACTATTAAAGGTGAATCTAGCTCACAAACTGAAGCAAGGAACTCTAGTGATAAATATGAAATACTCAACAAGGAGGTAAGAGATCAACCCCATCAACAACCAAGGAAAGAAAGACTTCAAAAAAAATCATTTACTCTTAACTATCGAAGTGATAATTAGTTATTTCCTCTGAAGAATAATGTTCAATGTTTTGTATGTCATAATTTTAGACATGTTGCAGCAACATGCAGAAGTAGAATGGTTCAAGCCAATAATCGTCACATAGAAACATCATCAGCTTCCAAGTACTTTAAGATATATTGTCTTTCTTGAAATATGTTTGGTCACAAAGCCATTGATTTCTTTAAAAGGAATATGAAACATATAATATGTTATTCTTGTAACAAGTTTCGGCATATAGCAAAATAATGCACGAGAAAATTTCAGCCAACATACAAAAAGGAGAAAACATTGTCACACTCCAAGGTATGGAAGAAGAAGGAATCATAGTTAGAAAGATGTGGCATAGCTCAGTATACGGACAAAACAGACTCAGGAGGAACTGAAAGTATGAAATTTCCGTGTTATAATTCTCATACATAGTTATCATGAAGAAAAGTTATAGATATACACGAGTTAGAAGTTGTGCAGTCACGTATGTGTTGGATTAATGAAGAAGCTGAGGGACAGAATTAGAAAAGGGGTCTGATATGGTTCAGTCAATTATCAATTATCCTTTCTATTCTGATTGATGATGATTACAGTCTGTTGATGATATGTAGAAGTGATTTTGACCCTCATAAGTTGTTGATAACTTGATGTATAACTAGTTGATGATGATTCTTTGATGATCCTTACTGATATATGCAATGATCGTATCTAACAGTGAAAAGGTGGCACATGTTCAGGGGGAGAATATACTATGCTTCTAATAATGCATTGTTGGCATGATGTTTAGAAGTCTTCGGTACTTATGTTGTTGGTAAATATCAGATGATTCTTATATTGCTTGAGCGACATAGTTGTTATTCAAATCAAATTTATGGATGATTGTGGATGACCCTTTCGATGATACCTATAGTACATATGGTATGTTGCTTACATGGTGATATTCATAAGGACAAGGAGAAGAAAAAAACTTAAGTACATAACTTCATTATTTGATAAGTGTCCTTTCTTTTATGCTATTGTCATCATGGCTTCAAAGATGCATAAACTTCATATGGTGTAGTTATGGATGAGGATTCATATAGTTCTTGGTTCTCACATAGTTGAGGATTGTTGAAAGCTTCAAAAATGACTATGAGCTCATGGTTTTGTAGATACATATTGCTATCTCTATGATGGATTCATATTATGTTGGATACATGGATGATTACTTAAGTTGCATATTGATAAATATTGTTCGTTGGGCAAGAGAATGGTGTTATTGCAGATCCCATGAAGACATAGCTATTTGAAGACATGGATATTCAGAGACATAGCTTACTTAGTCACATAATGATGATGACTTCTTACTTTATGATGATATGTTTGATACTCACCTATGTTGATTATCATGATTGATGCTTATCAGATGTGGGATATTCCCTAGTGATGATACATGGTTGATATATTGAGGGTTCTTCTGGAAAGATCATGCAATTATTAATGATGATGTTATGATCATAGACGATGACTATGGTGTTTTCACATACATATGATATGATGTGAATGATTTTTTATTACTGCTTGGAGATATGACATATACTTAGTTGATTCATGGAAGGTTATGATAAGGCTCTTTCTACTAAGGAAACGAAGCAAGTTGATCTTAATGAGATCAAGAGGATGAGTTGATATCTATATCTGACATAGTTTATCAAATGTTGATGATATATACATTGTCATATCTTGGGAACTGATGATGGACATATACATGTTGTTGGTCCAAATGCTGTTGATAGATGCTTATGGTATAGATCATATATGGTGTATGATAGTTGTTGATGACTAGCATGATCTTGTTTAGATATTTTTCCTTTGTTATAAATGGCATGTATATCATTTGATGTAATTTGTATCCCCACTATGCATGGGAAGGATGATGTAATATTTGCTATATTTCAGCCATGTATAAACAATTGGTATATCCCCACTTGGTTGGGTGAATGAGTCATTTGGTGTATCCTCACTTGATTAGGTGATTGATGTAGGTATGAGTCATTGGTGACAGGAAGTTCATACTCACATAGTTGAGTTATAAAGTCATGTTATTCTTTTGAAAAATATTTCTCTAGACTCTCCATGTGCTCAAGGGGAGCATGGATGGTATAATGCATCTCAGCATGTACAAAGGGGGAGTTTGATTAGAGAATTCAACATAAGCCTAGGGGGGAGCACAATCAATGTTCATATTCAACAGTTCAGATATGGAACTCTTCATTTTGGTCAAACCTTTTCCCTTAAGGGGAGAATATCTTGGTCCACCCTTTCCCCTTGATGTCAAAGGTGGAGAGTATCTTGGTGTTGCTTGATACATCTAACAGGTTCTACAAATTGAAGTAATCAACACCAATATGGTTGCCATAAAGTCCAAAGAGGGAGATTATTTGCATTATGATGCATGTGTTGTACTTGATGGCAACCCACTTGTAGCAGAATAACTCACTTGTATATGGTAACTAGATGAATCTACAAGAGAGATATCAGATCTAACATAATGCATGGAAGTTTTGTTTACATATGTGACAAAATGAGCCATTTCAAAGGAATCATTTCATAAGTAATATGGAAAATCCCATTATATCAGGTCTATTCAGAGGGAACAAAGTAATGGTACAAAAGAATAGGATAAAGGAACAAATGACTACAGATCAAAATTAAGAAATTAAAGAAAGAGAAGCATTTAAGAAGTATACATTGGTTCACTTTGTACTAGTAGTGTATACACATGGGCTCATGGAAAAAAAGAAGCATATACATATGCACGCACTTTCATAGAAGGAAAAGCGCGTATGGGATGGAAAATCAAGATTTTGGTCTGAGGTATTGGTCTGAGATTTTGGTCTGAGGTATTGGTTCGAGGTTTTGATCCGAGGTATTTGTCTGAGGTTTTGGTCCGAGGTATTGGTCCGAGGTTTTGGTCTGATGTTTTGGTCCAAGGTATTGGTCTGAGGTTTTGGTCTGAGGTATTGACAAAGGATCTAAGTATATAAGAAGGAGAAGATCAAAAGGCTAAGTGTAGAAGTAATGAATATCTTATGAAGTGTTAGATCAAAAGAAATTATGAACGTTATGGCTTTCTAATGCTTTGCTTGATCTAGAATAATTATGCACTTGAGAGTTTGATGACGGATGAGATCTAATGATAGATCAATATCATAATGACTTATCATTATGTGATCTGATAATGGATAGGATAGATCTATGTGCTAATGATTGTTTTGTGCTTTAAATGATATGATATGGGTATATCTGAAGTCTGGAATAGCTGCGAAGCTATAAGTTTTTATTTTCATATCTATATGCTGGTTCACCTTGGTGAAGGTGCGTATACATGTTGGTTCGGCACTTCCACGTAGCATATGCATAAGAAAAGCTTGTTGTTCAAGGATGACTGATATATCTGATTAGTGTTTTTGTTTTACTTCTATTTTTCAATGATGTCTTCATTAGATCTGATGATCATATAAGGATATTGAGTCTGGTTTATTGATTGATTGAGAAAGAAGGGTGATCCTTGTTACTATCTGTTTAAAACTTTGTAATATTACAGTAGATATTCAAAATGTCACTGATTGATACAATTTGTGGTTCAGTGATTTTATGATTCAGTATATTTAGAGGTATATGCAAGAGGGGCTAAAGGAAGTAGTGTATACATGTAGGTTGACTTCATTGAAGAAGTGTATACATTCTAACACATGACTTTTGAGGTTACAGTTGGTCATGGTCATTGATGCATTGTTTTGGGTTCAGATCTGTGTACTGGTTACAATGATCTGTTTGTTCTAGTTGATTGGTTGAATTTGATTAAGTTTGGATGAATGGTTGATTTAGATGTTTCAGACGTTCAATGATTGTTTAAATCAGTATGTTAGAGGTTTCCTTGATTCATTGATTCAGTTATGATTGATTAAGAGATTGTTGATTGGGTTTTAGTTATATTCGAGATTGAGTTTTAGTGATTAGTCGATGTAGATTTATTTGATGGATGTATTGTAGTGGTGATTCATTTTGAGCTTCAATGTTACTGATGGGTCCAGTATGAAAAATTGATGAAACAAGGCCTTCATATTGTATTGTTGTGTACCAGGAGAATCCAATCTGAAAATTAATGAAATGTGGTCCCTCGAGGATACTAAGGGTTGGAGATTTGAGTAAGGAAGTCGAAGCTTCCTAACATTAGTGGTTGGTGATTTGATCAGGGGATTAGACCTTCCTTCCAGTAGCAGTTGAAGAATGAGTGAAGGTTGTAGCCTTATGTAGGCCTATGCCTACATACTAGTAAACATATCAGCTAGTACAAGAGCTAGGGGGTTGTAGCTCCCTTCTAGTAGAAGCTGGAAAACGATAGAAGGTTGTAGCCTTCTACAGGTGGGTACTTGTGTATTGGTATGATTCTACACTAGTACAAGATTGTAAACAAATTATTCTTTATATTAAAAGAACACAGAGACAACAACAGCAAGTGGTTTTTCTCCCGCATTGGGTTTCCACCTTAAATCTTGGTGTTCATGTGTGTTTCTTGTGTGTGATGGTTTATTTTGTTATTACTGCACATGGTTATAGTTTAATGTTTAATAAAGTACTGATGCATTGATTAAAGATCAACATATAATGAATTAACTGAATCATAAGTTCAGTGGATATACACTAGTTTCCTTAAGAACAATTGCGTACACACGCAAGTTCCCTTCATTGAAGTAGCATATATAAATCTGATTATGGAAATGAAAAAGTTATTGATTTGTAAATATTGATTCACCCCCCATCCCCCCACCTCTCAATATTATTCCCAACATAGTTAAGGATATGCCTCATTGTGTGGGGCTTTCATTTTGTCACTTTTCAAGAATGCCGGCATTTCTGCAATGCCATGTCATTATTTATGCATATGCACCTTCATATCCTGCACAATGAAATCCACCTTCATATAACTTTCCTCCATACATCCATACTCTGTATAATGAAAGCCACTTATGCATAGCTTCCTCTGCACTTCCACACTCAACAAAATTTCCACAGCGTACATAATGAAAGATTTATACACATCTCTGCATTTCACATAATATGTTATTAAGGTTATGCCTCTTTATGTGGGGCCCACATTTTGTCATTATTAAAGCATGCCCTCATTTCTATAATTTGTCATTATTTTTCTATTCTCATATTCATATCCTGCGTAATGAAATCTATTGTCACATAACTTTCCTCCATATGTCCATACTTTGCATAATAAAAGCTATATTCACATAGGTTCGTTTGTACTTCTGCATTGCACAATGAAAGCTTGATCTACATCTTCCCATTCCATAGACTATGTTGTTATTTTAGAATGTTGCATCTCTACATTTTCCATTTTTCATTCCCCACACTCTATACAATGAAATTAATTCAATTAAAAATAAAATAAACTAATTCAATTAAAATTCACACTAGGACCAACTCCATATGCAGAAATTTAAGTCCCACAAAATTATTATATGAACTTCATTTCAAGGATTTAAGATTGTGTGGAGTGTGGAGGGGCAACAAACATTGGCATTGTACAAAGAGTAGAGGTGGAAAGTGTTATCACTCAGAGGTCTTCCCTAGAGGTTATAAAAGAAGGAATAATCTGAGGTAACCACAAACCTAATCTTTTATACTCAGGTTCTAGCCAACCTAAGTCCAGAGAGGGCTCTCTCTTTATAATTTAACTTTGTTTTGGGTAGGATTTCAGGCTAGTTCTTAGTGCTCATGATGTTTTGGTTTCGATTGGATGGTGGACTTAAGAAAAAAGATGGGCAAAACAAGTATTCAGGCCATTGGGCTATGGAGTCAATCAAAGAGTGGCTTAACTGGATTAGATCAATTACTAAAGGAAGAGTTCACAGGGCAGGTTAGCATAGCAAAAAGCAAATCTGCAGGTTTCAATGGATGAGGTAGTCCTAACCAGGGTAAAAGGGCAATGAAGAATCCTTAAATCGGGATCAAGATGAAGAACATAAGGAGATCAGTAGCCAAGGGCAACTAAGAATCCTTTACTATGGACCTAAAGTGGGAAACTATGGAAGTAAGGGAGCAATTAAGAATTCCTATACCAAGATAGCTTAACAGAAAACAATGAGAAAGTAAACAGTCAAAATAGAGAGCATTTAAGCTAATTCTGAGATATAATTCCTTGTTTACTTTTCAGATTTCATAGAGAAAACATGTGAATATTTATAACATGATGAGAAAACAATAATTAAACATGAAGACATAATACTTATTTGGTTCCAACTATGCACAATAATCTAGTTAAATGTCTGTAGCTTTATTTCACAATCCAGCAAAATCAATCCAGTCTTGAATACAATAGCTCCTTAGCTCGATATAAAGTGTCTATAGAAATGTATTTTAATCCACACTAATTACTTCAATTTGTGAAGTATTTATAGAAAAAATGTTACAAAATATCTTACAACAATATGAGAATTATTCTAAGAAACTGAAAATATCTTCAAGCATGAAGATAGAGATAGATGGAGAACTATCTTCTTATTGTCCCTTTTATTGTGATTGTGATGGCTATTATAATTCGGATTTGGCTCTTTCAGTTGCTTGATACCTATGTGCTAGAATCACTTTATGTCTTCAATCTACTGATACTCTTTACATGCTACACTTTGACTCTGTTTTACCTATTTTACCTAGCTGCCATATAGATTTACTACAGTAACTTTATAGTAAATCTGTTAGTTTCATGTGCCATTCACCTTCAGGTAATTCCATCTTTAGCGTCTTTCTATATATTTCATCAGCTTCGGTATACTTGGGAAAATTTTTCCTATTGACGACTAATTGCTTCACCTCATTCTCTAGGAAAAACAGATTTTCCAGATTATCATATAATACATTTCTTGTGGGTAGGGCTTTTACCCCTAAAGTACTAGCTTAGTTGTTGGCCAACTTGTTTAGTCTTTCAACATAATCATCTTGGGTCATAAGCTTATCATGTATTACCATAGGACTAGGGAGTCCTTTTTCCCTTAAAACACCAAACTTTGTCATAAATCTATCAATATCAGCTTGGATGCTTTGGCATTTTTTCTCAAGACTAAGCATAAGGTTCCTTTTGGTAAGAATCTTCTTGATTTCTATGATGGTCCATGTTCTATCTTCTATGCCTAGTTCATCCAACTGACACCTGTTCTTGCTGTTCAAGAATGCTATCAATTGGTTGGCCTCTTCAGGCTTGTCTCCCAACACTTCCATTGTCTTGTGAATTGCTTCTGTGGTCAATTTTACTAGTTCAGTTTGCTCAAAAATTACTTTAATAGATGGCCAAACATCCTTGATAGAGTCAATGATGTTGGCCCAAATAATTTCCTTTACATCTCCTAGTGGTTGTTGCAATGTCGAGTCCTTTTCAAGGACTTTTGTCCTTTCTCCCATTCTTTGATTCTTCAGAGCTTCTTTCTTCTCTTGTATTTGTGCAAGTTTGTAATTAGTTTCCAAACTTGAAACTTTTTCTCTAAGCTTTTTGAGCTCAGTGGCCTAGATGGTCATTTCCTCCATGGCTTTTACCAATTTAGTTGTCTTTTCTATGGATGTACCTATGCTTGTAGATGTACTTGTGACTGGTAGAGTTGTAGCTGGTGGAAATATTGGTGCTAAGTAAGCAACCAATCTGGAGGGCACTGCTATAGAGACTATAGGAATACAATCTATGGAGTGGTGGCCAACTCACTCTGTCTAGATTGTATCAAGTTATCCAGCGCTTTCTCTATTTCTTTTAGTTGATCATTCAGCTTAAGGACTAAGTCCATAAGCTCTTCCTCCTTCCGAGTTTCCAATACTTCAGTTGTTTGTGGATGATGCAGAGGGGGAAATTTGAGTTGCTTTTTCAATGCAGCTATGTCAGCATTTTTCTTTTTTATTAGCTTTTCTGCAGCCTTTACATCCTTGGGATCATGCCCTAGCTCTATGATTAAGTCCTCTAAGGACTTTATCCTGGTATCCTTGGCTTGTGAGGAGGCCTTCTCTAACTAGAATTGTGTTGATATATTATTCATCAAATTTTGAAGTTGATGTGCTGCAATGGCCTTGCTGGTCAATGTGGAATAGACCATTTCCCGATCTGTTTGTGTAGTTATATTTGGTTGATAGGATGTCTATCCTTCGCCAACACTTCAAAATCTGTTTTCAAGTAATCTGCTATAGACCTATGTTGTTGTGTGCTAGGCTTCATGAAAGTCATCTACATCTTACCTTATTTTACATAAAAGATTGACATTAGCTTTCTTTGATTAGCAGGAGCCATTCTAAGGTGTTGTGCATAGCTTTGGGCCTTCAATCTTTCATTTATGACCTTTATTTCTTTGTATTTCTCTCTAATTTCATGGTTTTGGCCAGTTGGAGCCCTGAATGAGGATACTTCCACACTCTGTTGTCTCTCCAGCATTTGAGCCTATGAAGTGGGAGTTTCTTATGTACCTCGAGAGGGAGTGGTCTACCTACTTTCTGCTCTTTCTATACGTGTAGTCCTAGCTCTTTCCTCTGTGAACCCTTGTTCTAAAAAAGGATTTAACCTTTTCCTCTTGACATAAGTCTATGCAATAGGTCTGCTCGAAGGAGTGGCCTCCTCTCTATCTCTTTTGGGATTCATCTCCTCATTTAGAGGAGTCTATACAATAGGAGGGATTACTCATGATGTGTTCTGGCTGAGCTAGCTCTTCTGATATGTCTGGTTGCTCTTATTCTTCTTGCTCTTGAGGTCCTTCTTTCGCTATTTTCTCACTGTGTTCCTGTGTTTCCCTTTGAGATTGGGATTCTCCCGTCACCTGTACAAAGGAATCTTCATCAAGTCTTCTTTCTAGATCAATCAACACATTATTCACATCAACTTCTGTGTTATCTTGGTCTACTAAAGTGTTCTCCACCCATTCTAGTTGATTTGCATATTGTTCTATTTTAGCAATTCTGTGGTGGACATAAGGAGATAATTTGTTCTTTTGTCTTCTATTGAAGATGAAATCTAAAGGATCATATCTCCATATAAAACTTTGTTTCATTTTCAGCCTTTGAAGTATTTCTTCTGCTTCCTTTCCTACTTCCCTATTGTTGCATATAAAGGGGACAATCTAGTCTTTTATTCTGAGTTGATCTTTCTTCTTGGCCTTCACAAAATGCACCTAATCTGAATTAATCATTTGCCTGTAGTACTCCAAATCTAACAACCTCATGGGGAGGTATCTTGGCAGTTTGTAGGGTGCTAACTCACAACCATATATTCTAATTTCAATGTGATTTTGGTACAAGTACCAATCTCCCACTCTATATTGTTTGGACAATTGTAGGACCCTCCTGATATCTGCACTGATTCTGCGAGGAGGGCTTCCTAACAACATAGTTGCCACTGGATGCACAAAGAGATCTATGAAATTAGTATAAGTATATGGAGAGTCATATTGGTGGATTAATGAAGTCCAGGAGACTAGTGATCTAGGGTTGCCTCTAGTATCAATTTTTTTGGAGTGTGAATGGGAATTTATCAGCTTGATAGTACAGGAAAAGATGATATAAAACTGATGAATATTTGAATACTCTTTCATTTTCCATCCTCATGAATTTATCATGCATCTTATCTGCAATGAACTTAGCATAGTCAAACATGATGGCAGTCGGTTGTCCAGGAGTGTAAATGGACATGAAGGCTACAATAATCTCATTAACAAATTCACTTGTATTCTAGCCTAACACACTGGATATCATTTCTATTATGTCTCGGCCAAGATCAGAGAATATGGTCCACATGTATGGGGGAGGGTCCTTTGGAATGTATTGCTCTTCCCTAATGAAGGCCTGGAACAACTAAGCAAGTTTGATGGAGGTGTGTGTAGGGAATTTGTTAAGCAGGTCTCCAACAAAAAGGGGGACCAGGTTTTGTCCTGGTTGTAACTGCAGCATTTCATTTATGGATTTAGGAGTGATGATAAATAATACAATATGGTCAGGAGTCATCATAGCTCTTTGGCTAGGACTACATTTCATATGGCAATAGTGGAAAATCTCAGGGAAGATATGAACTATAGGGAATTGGTACTTGGGTAAACCTGATTCCCAAAGACCTATTTTGTCTGCGTGGTTTAAGTACTGGTCTCTGTACCTGCAGTATAATTTCAATGGGGATTCTTGGATAGAGGTATCTTTAATTTGAAAGTCTTTATCTGCAAAAGGGAGCTGGTCTAAGTCCTTGTCGGGAGTAGAAATTGGTAGGACATTCAATGCAACTGGAGCAGCCATCCTTGGTTCTTGTGGTTTCAAGGACAGGAGCGAAAGGTTTTCAATAAAATTGGGGGAAAATTGGTTCAATTCAAAATATTTTGGAGTTGTTGGGCAATTGTTTTACTGAATTACTTCGTAACTTAAAGTAATTGAGTAAAGGTTTGGGAATCAAAATAGGGTTTCTCAGTGATTTTGGGTAAATACCTAGTTTCGTCTCTAAACAGATTGATGGGCGACTATGCACAGTTTGCAGGAAGCGTACGTGACTGAAGGGTGGTTTGGAGTTTCAGCAGCTTCAGCAGGTTGGCAGTTGGATGTGGGTTGACGGTTGCAAATACTCTGGTGCTTGCATGGAGATCTGAGCAGTCTTTTTCATGATAAAACAAAAAACAATGAGTTTTTTAGTTTTATTTGCAAAGTCAATTGTTTTGGTGGGTACAGAGAGAAAGGTACAATTGGCATTAAGTGGGGGATGAGACGTTTTGTCGTCTAGTGGAAGGCGGTAAGCAGGTTTATTTCGCACAGCTTTTGGGCTAGAGTGGTTTCAGGGAGAGGTCGCCCGATGCCACTCATCAAGCGCCACGTAGCAGCAGGATGAATAGTGAAACCACCCATATTAGGCAGCTTAAGGTTGGCCTTCGGAGGCTACCCGATATGATCGTCGAACATCGGATCAAATGGGACCTGATCGTATAGTGACCAGGGCGGGGATTTGACATGAAGTTTGATGGAGGGGCCCAGCGGAGGTTTAAGCATGGTGGGATTAATTAATCACAGATTATAATGGATTAAGGGCGTTGGGGGTAATTTTATTGGCAGAGATAGATTATTAATTAAACACAGATTAATTAATTAATCTATTTTATTAGACGGATCTTTTTGGTTATTAATTAGTCGTTGATTGACTAATTAACCCTTTTAATCATTCACGGTACTAATAAAGTTTATGTTTCAAACTTCGAGGTGGGATATTAATATAGGGGTTTTATTTATAATTATATATGGGAAGGGTTATATTTATTTTTCAGGATTTTGATATATAAAGTTAAAGTTAATATGAATTGAAAGCAGAAAATAACTTAGTGCCAAGTCAAATGCGTATTCATAATTTATTTGCTTTTATAAACACATTATAACCTAGGTTTAGTGTTATTTTTGTGGGTTTTTTCAGAAAAGGGGTTTGCTTGGGGGGTGATCACTTTTCTAAGGTTTTAACCTTAGGGAAAGTGGTTTATTAGGGAAAATGAGTGAATTAGGGAGGGGTGAATGCTTATGAGGGGAATTTTAGTACTTAGGACCTATAAGTTATTGGGCTGAGGGTCTGGTCCCTCTAGAAGTTAGGGAAATGCTCTGAGCCCCTTTAACTTAAAATTGTAGGTACTTTAAGACTTTCCTTGGAAATTAGTTAAGTGAAAAATGTAATGAATGAGGGAGGTTAACCAATTGACTTTGTGTACTTTGGTAAATGCTCAATTTTCATCCATACTTTAGAAATTTAATGATGAAGGTAAATGATATGATCTTATCTAATCAATCATCACAATTCTACAACCATTCAACTACTTACCCATCTACTCATCCTGCCATTTTTTCTTCTCTTTATTAGGGTGCACTTAAGCTAGCAAACCCTTATCAAAATATTTTCTTTTCTTTTACAAAAGTAAGCTATCTAAGTCTAACCTTATTACATCCAAGGGCTCAGATTAAACAGTTGAGCTCCTTTTATTTAATCTACCTATCTACTTATCTACCAATATTAAACAGTTTGGTCAGACTTTATTCTCTATCTATAAACATGAAATTCAAAACATGGAATAACCAAGATTAAACTATTTGATCACCATGGATTGTGGCATGAATAAAAAGTTTCACACAATCATTATTATGCAAAAAAGTAAATAGTGGTAGAATTTTGACTTGCACACTTTCATGGTATTTTTCTTTCTCGGGGTTCATTTTTTCATCCTTTTTTACCATTTTATTCTTTTTGTCCTTTCATTTTTCTTTTAGGACATACCCTCTTTACATTTTTTTATTTTTTTTTATTTTTTTGAATATGGAAAACATTTGCAGGAAGCAAAGGTATGTACATATTATAGATTTGACCTCACCTATCCAAAAATTATGACTCCTATTAGTATGGGAACATAATAGTGGCTCCACTTGGGGATGACATTTCCTGGTGAAATGTCAAGAACTAGTAGATCAATGGCCTTCTGAATTACTGTGATTTTACTCTACAACTTTTCCCTTTTACTTTGCTTCTTTATTGATATTTATGATAGTGAAACTTTTGAAGCTTAGGGTCTTTTCTTCGGGCTTCAACTCCAAAATTACCATCCAATAAACACTAAAATTTGTTAAGAATAAAATATGTACAAGTGATTAGTGAAATTAGTGACTGGGATCTATATAGTTCTTAAGCATTTGACCATTAACTGGTCCTCCTTCTACTTCTGCACCATCCAATTGTTTGAGGAAAAAATCATCATTACCTTTGAAAGCATAAATGATGTAAGGGACTTTCCATACGAATTCGAACTTCCCATGTTTACCTTTATCCTCCCTTCTTGAGTCCCATTTCAAAACTTTATCTCCTAGATAGAAATTTCCTGCCTTGGTCCTTTTGTCAAAAGCTTTCTTGATTCTCTCCTGCACAACTTGGGATCTGATATACACTTCTTCCCCGGTCTGTTGTAAGTGAATTGTTTGGTTGATCCTCCTTTGAATATCATTTGGCTCAATCTGTGCTTCTTGGAGAAATTTCATCATTGGTGTTCCCAAGGAAGATGGGAAAACAACCTCCATTCCATAGACTAGCTGATAAGGACTGGTACCAATGGATTTCTTTGTGGTCAGCCTATTTGCCCACAAGGCATTTACTAGCTTCTTTTTCTAGGTTTTTTTGTTATCTTCCAACAATTTTTGGATGATATTCACTAAGCTTTTGTTGGAAGACTCCACTAGTCCATTTCCTTGGGGATAGTAGGTTGTGGAGTGACCCATGGTTATATGATATTTGTTGCAGAAATCAATCATCCCCTTTGATTTAAAAGTTGTTGCATTGTCTGTGATGATTTTTGTTGGGAAATTGAATTTGAACAGACTATTGGCCTCAAGGAAACCTATTATGATAGTATCGATAGCTTGTCTTGAGGGTATGGCTTCTATCCATTTGCAAAATAATCTATGTCAGTCAAGATCCATCTATGTTGGGCAGGGGAAGGGGGATGAATTTCACCACTGAAATCAAGACCTCACTGTTGAAATGGTGCTTCAGTAGATATTGGTTTCAAAGGTAATGGTAATAGTTTTCTTTTTCCTTCAAAAATCTGACATTTGTGGCATGAGGTTGCAAATTTCTTTACACCAAAAAATAGAGTGGGCCAGTAAAAACCGGCTCTTAAGATTTTATCAGCTGTGGTCTTCCAGTAAAGATGTCCCCCACAGTCACCTACATGAAACTCCTGTAATATTTTGTTAGATTCTTCCTTTAACAAACAATTAAGAAGGATGCCTTCGTGATTTTTCCAAAATAAAGCATTTTCAATTATGCACAACTTCAAAGATTTCATTTTTAAGAACCTACTTTTAGTTCTCGATAACTCAGGAGGAGCTTGAATATTTTGTAGAACGTATATTATGTCAGCATACCATGGTGAGTTAGTAAAGGCTTGGCTGATCTGAGGAGTCACCATTTCCTCTTCGTTGTCCAATTCTGCAACGAAATTTATGTCTAGGGCCTGACAATTCGATTCAGCCATGAGCTTGGCTAAACCTTGGCCTTTGATCAGTTTTGTAGGTTTAATTTCTAATTCATATTCTAATATGGTAGCTATCCACTTCCCTCTCTTTCCATCCGGTCCATCCTGTGTTAGAATGTCTTTGACTACAACATTGGGAACATAAGCTACTATATGAGAATACAAGATATAAACTCTAAAATATTTAATAGCTTTAACTAGAGCAAAAGCTTTCTTTTCCATTATATTATACTTTAAAGGTGCATCTATCAGTGCTTTGCTAAAGAAGGATATTGGTTGTTCAAAACCCTGATTATTTTTCTGCAGTAGGACTGCAGCAATTGTATGTTCTAAGGCGAAAGAAAAAATGATGAAATCCCTATCAAACATTGGACTGATGAGAACTGATGTTTGTGTTAAGGCTAGCTTTATATCTTCAAATGATCTTTTAGCCTCTATAGTCCATTTAATAGTCGAATATTTCTTTAAGATGTTGTTTAGTAATCTAATTAGTTCGGTAAGTTAGAGATAAATCTTGTCAAAAAATTTGTTTTACCTAAAAATGCTTGTAGTTCTTTGATGTGCCTAGGATGTGGTATTTGTAAAATGGCTTCAATTCTTATTGGGTTGATCTCAATACCATCTTTGGAGATTATGTGGCCTAGTAATTTTCCCTCTTCCAACCTAATTAATGATTTTTTAGGATTCAAAGAAATTCCATACTTCCTACACTTGGTGAAGACCTGCCTGAGATGATCCAGGTGTTGTTGATCTGATTTAGAGAATATTGTGATATCATCTAGGTATATTACCAGGAAGTCATCTATTTCCTTAGCAAAGTCTATGTCCATTTCTCTTTGAAAGGTGGCCCCTGCATTTTTTAACCTAAAAGGCATTTTCACATACATGAAAGTTCCCCATGGAGTATTGAATGCAATTTTTGCATTATCATCTGGGTGGACTAAAATCTGGTTATAACCAGAAAACCCATCTAGCAGTGAGATTCTGGTTGAACCTACTACCCTTTGTAATATGTGATCCATTTTAGGAAGAGGGTAGTTATCCTTGAGTGAAACTTTATTTAGATTCCTAAGGTCAACACACAGCCTAATTTCACCGGTTTTCTTTCTTGTAGGTACCAAATTAGAAACCCAATCTGAGAATCTAATTGGTGCAATGATCTTAGCTTCATACATTCTTTTGATCTCTTTTTCAATAGAAGGCAATAGAATGGAGTTAATCATTCTAAGATTCTATCTAAAAGGCTTATGGTTTTCTATTAAGGGAATGGTGTGTTGTATTATGTTGGTATTATAGGACTTAAGGTCCTCATAATTCCAAGCAAAAACGTCTTGGAATTCCTTTAACAATTTTATGTATTTCACTTTTTCAATGGGAGGTAAATACTTTGAAAGTTTTATCATTTTAGGATCTTCTTCAGAGCCTATGTTACATTCCTCAATGTCTGATTTTAAGGGTTCCATTTTTGGCTTTTTAGGGACATCGTTTGTATCAAGCAAGTCCTCCAAAGGAGTTAATCCTTTGGGCAAAAAATTGTCTTTAAGATTGATGACTTTAGATTCTTCTTCGACTGCTTCATCAATTTCAATTTGTTTTAGGTTTTGAATATCTAATTTTGTAAACTTTGTGGGATGGAATATATCTATCCTTTCATCTTCTACTTTGTTAATTTCTATTTTATCAGGGTAATCAAAATATAATGTTGTGTCTGTGTCTATGTTTCTATTTACAAATTCATCATCTAAAGTTAGAAAATTGTTAATTTGTTGATCATTATTGAACACTTGCCAGTTCTTTAAGTTGCCAGGAATAGCAGGTTTGTGCCTAACCTCAGTAGTGTACTGATGGTTGGGCTGAAATGACAACTTGCAAGTTCTAGCAAACATAGCTAAACTGTGAGCTTGCATATTGTGTTTTCTTGGAATAATGGCAAGCTTTGTTTCTAAAAAAGTATTTAGTATTTCTACAATTGTTCCTCTATAAAATCCTAACTTAGGATCCCTAGTCATATAAATAGCGTTAATTTTTTTTATTACCAACTCAGAATCTCCCATAATAGAGACTCTTATGGCTCCTAACCTTTTGACCAATTTCAGACCTAACAGAAGTGCTTTGTACTCGGCCATGTTGTTTGTACATTTAAAGTTCAATCTATAGGCATGACCCTCTGAATAATCATTTTCTAAGTTGTAAATCCATACTCCTACTCCTACACCTAGTTTGTTTACTAACCCATCGAATTCAAGATGCCATAGAATTTCATCTTCATAATTCTTATTGTCAGGGGGAGCAAAATATTCTTTGACTATGGTATCTAGGTCATCTTTATTATCTGAAATCTCAAGAATTTGGATACTTCAATTGTCTTCTGCTAATGTAATTTCTTTTGGTTCTGCAATAATGTTGTCTGAAGTGTTTTCTTGGTTAGATTTAGCATTGTAAAGAATGAAAGAATCAATATCAGAATGCATTGAATATATAGGAAAGTTTTGAGGTCTCTCCTGGGTACCCACTACATACTTCATCAAAGTATCTCTATACATTTTTTTGGGATGTCCAAAGATTGATATGGTAGCATACGACATATCAAATTGTGGAGATCCTTAGATTTTGGCACCCCACGATCTAGACAACAACATACCATATTTAGGTGGTATATCAGCAACAACTATGTCCATAAGAATGGTCTTAGTAGGGTATTGCACTAGGGAAACACACAAGTCTTTTATAAGCCCTAGGCACTTAACTTGCCTTGAATCAAATGAAAACAGGTCCTTGTAAGGTCTAGTGATATCCAAGTTTAGCTTCGCCATAACAGATTTAAGCATAATATTGTGTGAAGCCCCAGAGTCTAGCATGACATTATGTAGGATTTTATCATGGATGTTAAGGCTAATGTAGAAGGGTGGTATCCCTCCTTCCACCGGTTTTCCGTTAACATCAAGACCAAAAATTAACTTAGGTTGATCATCAAATAAGTTAACAGAGTAAAGATTGGCTTATTTGAGATTTGCAAGTTTCATGTTTAACCAGTTTTGTTAAAGGAACCGAGATTTTAAGTTTGGCCACCTCTACTCCCAAATTGAAAGGCAGAGGGGATTTGTCTGTTTGAACATTTGAAATCTTAGCAACAGGGTTTGGAGTAGTTTGTTCTTCTTTTTAACTGTTTGGAGTCTTTTTAATTGGATTTTCTGATATAATTTCTGGAGATTGTTCCACCATTTCCTTGAGGGGAACTAATGTTGAAGGTTGCTCATTCGAAGGTTGGTCATTGGTTACATCTTTAATGGTGGGACTGGGAGGGTTCTGATTTGATCTATAAAGGATTTGTAGAGTTTTTATAGCTAGAGGAGCTTTCACTTTCTTAGCTTGATTAGGTACTGCTTTCTTGTTTTGGTCCAGAACATCAGTGTTATTTTTTCTCCTCAAATTGTACTATTTATGCACTTCAAAGATAGCAAAATCATACCCTTGCTTGTAGTCAAAAGATTCTCCAGTTTGGGTCTATAACTATTGAAGCATGTATAATTCCTGGTCATCTTGAGTCGGAAAGACAGTTTCCTCATCATCTAACCCCATTAAGTTGATTTGGGTGTCTAGCTCAGGGTCTTCTTGATGGTAAGTTTTAGCATAGTTCTCTTGGAAAGGAGGACTAATGTTCTGATCATGCCCATTTTTACCAATATTTTTGTTCTGGTTCTTCCTAAAGTTTGGATTCCTTACTGGAGGTGCCTATTGGTTATCCCAGTGAGGTTTCCTTTCAATGATTTCTATCCTATCCATTAATTTTTCCATTCCTTTAGCTAAAGCATCCACTTTTTGATCAAAATGTGAAGCTTCATCTTTTAGGGGTGCTCTCCTTTCGTTTCTAACACTAGTTCTTTTGGATAGCATATTAGCTTCTACGCTAACTGCTACACTTTGCATATCTCCTAGTGTAGGGGGATTCCTTTCTCTAAGTTGGAAAGCCACGTCAATGTCAAACCCATATGGAAACTTTATTAGGGCTAAGCCAGGTGGAGGCCTAAGGTCAAGTGGTATTGCGTTATATACATTGTTAAATCTAGTACAGTGATCCTGAACAGTTTCGTTTGGTCCCCTCTTGAGGTTTTCATATGCAAAAAGAATTTGTAGAGGGTTCTTTTTCTTCTCCCACCTATTTAAAAACTACTAATAGAAAACATCTAAACTATCTATCCTATTATTAGGCAGAGATCTAAACCATGTTCTCACTTCTCCAGTTAAAGTTTGGAAGAAAATTCTCATTTGGACATCTCCTATGTCAATATCATGCAATTCAAAATAATCTGTCATTTTTCATGTGTGTTGTTATGCTGTGTAAGATCAAGTGCCATCGAATAGGAAAATTTTACTCTGATAATATGTTGGTAAGACACCTTGAGGAGCAGGCATGACAAGAGGAGCATATCTAAGTGCCATAGATCTAAGTTGGACAGGATTGAGAATAGGAGTCGGAGTAATAGGGGGATTTGGGACAACAGGGGGATTTAGGGTAACAAGGGTAATGGGTATTTGATGGGTAGTGATAGGTTGATGGGGAAGTGAAGGTATGAATGGAGATGAGGAATGAACTTCAGAAGTGTGGGGAAATGATGGTGAGCTAATAGAAGTTGAAGTAGTTTCAAAAATTTTAGGGATTCTATCAATAGTAAGGGATGACTGAGGGGAATTTAGAGGGTGCTAATCAATAGACAAGTTTTCCCTTTGGACGTCAAGTTCTACTATAAATTCTTGATCTAGAACTGTGTCCTCAAGTGCACTCTTAGACTTGGTTCCAAGTAAAGAAAGGTAAAAATACTCATCAAAAGGGAGGCCTTCTATGAATAACCACTCACTAGGGCAGGAAATGGATCTAAACAAAGGTCTTGGGCTTACTGAACTTTCTTGTCTTCTGATTATTCTCAAAATAAGGTTGGGATTATCAAATACAGGGGGAGGATTTGGATCAGGGTTAGCCCTTGTATAGTGAGTTCTCCTTGAAGCCAGATTTCAAGATTTTTCTAATTATTTTCTTTTTTTATGAATTTTTGAAATAAATTCTAATAAACCCTTTAAGAGGCTTGAAAATAAAAAATTGAATTTCTTAGAGGTTTATTAAGACTGGGAGTTTGAGTCCCCAGTATGGTCACCACTATGTTATCACTCAAAAGTCTTCCCTAGAAGTTATAAAATAAGGAATAATCTAAGGTAACCACAAACCTAATCTTTTAGACTCAGGTTCTAGCCAAACTAAGTCCAGAGAGGGCTCTCTCTTTACGATTTAACTTTGTTTTGGTTAGGATTTCAGTCTAGTTCTTAGTTCTCATGATGTTTTGGTTTTGATTGGGTTGTGGACTTAAGAAAATAGATGGGAAAAACAAGTATTCAGGCCATTGGGCTATGGATTCAATGAAAGAGTGGTTTAAATGGATCAGATCAATTACTAAAGGAAGAGTTCACAGGGCAGGCTAGCACAGCAAAAAGCAAATCTGCAAGTTTAAATGGATGAGGTAGTCCTAACAAGGGTAAAAGAGCAATGAAGAATCCTTAAACTAGGATCAAGATGAACAACAGAAGGAGATCAGTAGCAAAGGGCAACTAAGAATCCTTTACTATGGACCTAAGGGGGGAAACTACGGAAGTAAGGGAGCAATTAAGAATTCCCGGACTAAGATAGTTTAGCAAAAAACAATGAGAAAGTAAACAGTCAAAACAGACAGCATTTAAACTAATTCTGAGATATCATTCTTTGTTTACTTTTCAGATTTCATAGAGAAAACATGTGAATACTTATAACATGACGAGAAAACAATAATTAAAGATGAAGACGTAATACTTATTTGGTTCCAACTGTGCACAAGAATCTAGTGAAATGTCTTTAGCTTTATTCCATGATCCATCAAAACTAGTCTAGTCTTGAATACAATAGCTCCTTAGCTTGATATAAAATGTCTATAGAAATGTATTTTAATCCACACTAATTACTTCAAATTTGTGAAGTATTTATACAAAAAATGTTACAAAATATCTCATAACAAAATGAGAATTATTCTAGGAAACCGAAAATATCTTCAAGCATGAAGAAGAGACAGATGGAGAAATGTCTCCTTGTTGTCGCTTTTATTGTGACTGTGCTTGCTGTTATAATTTGGATTTGGCTCTTTTAGTTGTTTGATACCTATGTGATGGAATTAATTTATGTCTTCAATCTACTGATACTCTTTACCTGCTGCACTTTGACTCTGTTTTACCTATTTTACCTAGCTGCCATATAGATTTACTACAATAACTTTATAGTAAATCTGTTAGTTTCATCCACCATTCACTTTCAGGTAATTTCATCTTTAGCATCTTTCTATATATTTCATCAGCTTCTGTATACTTGGCAAAATTTGGCTTGTTGATGAACAAGTGCTTCACCTCATGCTCTAGGAAATTCAGATTTTCCAGATTATCATATAATACCTTTCCTGTGCGCAGAGCTTTTACCCCTAAAGTACTAGCTTGGTTGTTGGCCAACTTGTTTAGTCTTTCAACATAATCATCTTGGGTCATAAGCTTGTCATGTATTACCATAGGACTGGGGAGTCATTTTTCCCTTAAAATACCAAACTTTGTCATAAATCTATCAATATCAGCTTGGATGCTTTGGAATTTTTTTCTCAAGACTAAGCATAAGGTTCCTTTTGTTAAGAACCTTCTTGATTTCTATGATGGTCCCTGTTCTATATTCTATACCCAGTTCATCCAGCTGATACCTATTCTTGTTGTTCAAGAATGCTATCAATTGGTTGGCCTCTTCAGGCTTGTCTCCCAACTCTTTCATTGTCTTGTGAATTGCTTCTGTGGCCACTTTTACTAGTTCAATTTTCTCAAAAATTACTTGAATAGATGGCCAAGCATCATTGATACAGTCAATGATGTTGGCCTAAAGCATTTCCTTTATATCTCCTAACAGTTGTTGCAATGTCAAGTCCTTTTCAAGGAATTTTGTCCTTTCTCCCATTCTTTGATTCTTCTGAGCTTCTTCCTTTTGTTGTATTTATGCAAGTTAGCAATCATTTTCCAAACTTAACACTTTTTCTCTAAGATTTTTGAGCTTAGTAGCCTGGATGGTCATTTCCTCCATGGATTTTAGCAATTCAGTTGTCTTTTCTGTGGATGTACCTGTGCTTGTAGATGTAAATGTGACTAGCAGAGTTGTAGCTGGTGGAACTATTGGTGCTAAGGAAGCAGCCAATGTGGAGGGCACTATTGTAGATACTGTAGGAATTACAGTCTGTGGAGTGGTGGCCAACTCACTATGTCTAGACTGTATCAAATTATCCAACTCTTTCTCTGTTTCTTTTAGTTGATCACTCAGCTTAAGGACTAAGTCCATAAGCGCTTCCTCCTTCCTAGTTTCTAATACTTCAGTTGTTTGTGGATGATGCAGAGGAGAAATTTTGAGCTTCTTTTTCAATGCAGCTATGTCATCATTTTTCTTTTTTGATTAGCTTTTCTGCAGCCTTCACATCCTTGGGATCATGCCCCAACTCTATGATTAAGTCCTCTAAGGATTTTATCCTGGTATCCTTGGCCTGTGAGGAGGCCTTCTCTAACTGGAATTGTGTTGATATATTATTCGGCGAATTTTTGAGTTGATGTGTTGCAATGGCCTTGCTAGTGAATGTGGAATAGACCATTTCTCGGGTCCATTTGTGTAATTATATTTGGTTGATAGGATGTATATCCTTCGCCAACACTTCAAAGTATGTTTTCAAGTAATCTGCTATGGACCTGGGCTGCTATGTGGTAGGCTTCATGAAAGTCATCTGCATCTTACCTTCTTTTACATCAAAGGCTAACATTGGGCTTGTTTGATTAGTAGGAAACATTCTAAGGTATTGTGCATAGCTTTAGGCCTTCAATATTTCATTTCTGGCCTTTATTTCTTTATATTTCTCTCTAATGTCTTGGTTCTGGCTAGTTGAAGCCTTGAATGAGGATACTTCCACAGTCTGTTGTCTCTCCAGCATTTGAGCTTGTGAAGTGGAAGGTTCTTGTGTACCTGCAAAAGGAGTGGTCTGCCTTCTTTCTGCTCTTTCTATACCTATAGTTCCAGCTATTTCCTCTATGAACTCTTGTTCTGAAAAAGGATTCAACATTTGTCTCTTGACATAAGTCTGTGCAACAAGTTTGCTAGAAGGAGTGGCCTCCTATTTAGCTCTTTTGGGATTCTTCTCCTCATTTAGAGGAGTCTGTACGATAGGAGGATTACTCATGATGTGTTCTGGATGAGCCAGATCTTATGATATGTCTAGTGGCTCTGATTCTTCTTGTTCTTGAGGTCCTTCTTCTATTGTTTGTTCACTGTGCTCCTATGTTTCCCTTTGAGATTGGGATTCTCCTAGCACCTGTACAAAGGATCTTCATCAAGTCTTCTTTCTAGATCAATCAACACATTATTGACAACAACTTTTGTGCTATCTCGGTCTACTAAAGTGTTATCCACCCATTCTAGTTGATTTGCATACTATTCTATTTCAAGAATTTTGTGGTGGACATAAGGAGATAATTTGTTCTTTTGTCTTCTATTGCAGATGAAATCTAAAGGGTCATATCTCCATGTAAAACTTTGTTTCAATTTCAGCGTTTGAAGGATTTCTTCTACTTCCTTTCCTGCTTCCCTACTGTTGCATATAAAGGGGCCAAGATGGTCTTTTATTCTGAGTTGAGCTTTCTTCTTGGCCTTCACAAAATGCACCTCATCTGAATTAATCATTTGCCTGTAGTATTCCAGAGCAAACAATCTCATCCAGAGGCATCGTGGTAGTTTGCAGGGTGCTAACTCACAACCATATATTCTGATTTCAATGTGATTTTCGTACAAGTACCAATCTTCCACTCTATATTGTTTGGACAAATGTAGGACCTTCTTGATATTTGCACTGATTATGGTGGGAGGATTTCCTAACAACATATTTGCCACTGGGTGCACAAAGAGATCTATGAAATTAGTATAAGTATATGGAGAGTCATATTGGTGGATTAATGAAGTCCAGAAGACTACTGATCTAGGGTTGCCTCTGGTATCAATCTTTTGGAGTGTGAATGGGAATTTATCAACTTGATAGTACAGGAAAAGATGATATAAAACTGATGAATATTTGAATACTCTTTCATTGTCTATCCTCATGAATTAATCATGCATCTTATCTGCAATGAACTTAGCATAGTCAAACATGATGGCAGGCGGTTGTCCAGGAGTGTAAATGGACATGAAGGCTACAATAATCTCATCAACAAATTCACTTATAGACTGGTCTAACACACTAGATATCATTTCTATGATGTCTCAGCCAAGATCAAAGAATATGGTCCAAATTTATGGGGGAGGGTCCTTTGGAATGTATTTCTCTTCCCTAATGAAGGCCTGGAATAACTAAGCAAGTTTGATGGAGGTGAGTGTAGGGAATATGTTAAGCAGGTCTCTAGCAAAAATGGGGGTCAAGTTTTGGCCTAGTTTTAACTACAGCATTTCATTTATGGATTTAGTAGTGATGGTAAATAATATAGGATGGTCAGGATTCATCACTGCTCTTTGGTTGGGACTATAGTTCATATGGAAATAATGGCCAATCTCAGGGAAGATATGAACTCTAGGGAATTTGTACTTGGGTAAACCTGATTCCCAAAGACCTATTTTGTCTGTGTGGTTTAAGTATTGGTCTCTATACCTGCAGTATAATTTCAATGGGGATTCTTGGACAAAGGTATCTTTAATTTGAAAGTCTTTATCTACCAAAGGGAGATGGTCTAAGTCCCTGTGGGGAATAGCATTTTGTAGGACATTCAATGCAACTAGAGTAGCCATCCTTGGTTCTTATGGTTTCAAAGACGGGGGTGAAACGTTTTCAATAAAATTGGGGGTAAATTGGTTCAATTCAGAGTATTTTAGAGTTGCTGGGCAATTGTTTTACTGAATTACTTAGTAACTTAAAGCAATTGAGTAAAGGTTTGGGAATCAAAATAGGGTTTCTCAGTGATTTTAGGTAAATAACTATTTTCAGCTCTCAACAGATTGATGGGCAACTGTGCACGATTTGCAGGAAGCGTACGTGACTGAAGGGTGGTCTGGAGTTTCAACAGCCTCAGCAGGTTGGCAGTTGGATGTGGGTTGACAGTTTTAGGTACTGTGGTGCTTGCATGGAGGTGTGAGTGGTCTTTTCCATGATAAAACTAAAAACAATGAGTTTTTTAGTTTTATTTGCAAATTCAATTGTTTTGGAGGGTACACAGAGAAAGGTACAATTGGCGTTAAGTGAGGGATGAGACATTTTTCGTCTAGTAGGAGGTGGTAAGCGGGTTTATTTTGCATAGCTTTTGGTCTAGAGTGGGATGAGACGTAATAGCAGGGTGAACAGTGAAACCACCCATATCGGGCGGGTAAAGGTCGGCCTTTGGAGGCTGCCTGATATGATCGTTAACCATAGGATAAAATGGGACCTGATTATACGGTGATCAGGGCAGGGATTTGACATGAAGTTTAATGGAAGGGCCCAGCGGAGGTTTAAGCGTGGCAAAATTAATTAATCACGGATTATGGCGGATCAAGGGTGTTGGGGGTAATTTTATTGGTGGAGATAGATTATTAATTAACCACGGATTGATTAATTAATCTCTTTTATTAGACAGAGGGTTTGGTTATTAATTAGCCACTGATCGACTAATTAACCCTTTTAATCGTTCATGATACTAATAAATTTTATGTTTCAAACTTCGAGGCGGGATATTAATATAGGGGTTTTATTTATAATTATATACGAGAAAGGTTATATTTCTTTTATAAGGATTTTAATATATAAAGTTAAAGTTAATATGAATTGAAAGCGGAAAATAACTTAGCACCAAGTCAAATGTGTATTCATAATTTATTTGCTTTTATAAACACATTATAACCTAGGCTTAGTGTTATTTTTGTGGGATTTTTCGGAAAAGGGGTTTGCTTGGGGGCTGATCACTTTTCTAAGGTTTTAACCTTAGAGAAAAGGGGTTTATTAGGGAAAATGAGTGAATTATGGAGGGGTTGAATGGTTATGAGGGGACCTTTAGTACTTAGGACATATAAGCTATTTGGTTGAGGGTCTGGTCCCTCCAGAAGTCAGAGAAATGCTCTGAGCCCCTCTAACTCAAGATTTTAGGTACTTTAAGACTTTCCTTGGAAACTAGTTAAGTGAAAAATGTAATGGGTGAGGGAGGTTAGTCAATTGAATTTGTGTACTTTGGTAAAAGCTCAATTTTAATCCATACTTTAGAAGTTTAATGATGATGGTAAATGATATGATCTTATCTAATCAATCATCGCAATTCTGCAACCATTCAACTACTTACCCAACTACTCATCCTGCCATTTTTTCTTCTCTTTATTAAGGTGCACTTAAGCTAGCAAACCCTTATCAAAACATTTTCTTTTCTTTTACAAAAGTAATCTATCTAAGTCTAACCTTATTACATCCATGGGCTCAGATTAAATAGTTGATCTCCTTTTATTTACCCTACATATCTACTTATCTACCAAGATTAAATAGTTTGGTCAGATTTTATTCTCTATCTATAAACATGAAATTCAAAACATGTAATAACCAAGATTAAACAGTTTGATTACCATGGATTGTGGCATGAATAACAATTTTCACACAATAATTATTATGTAGAAAAGTAAATAGTAGTGGCATTTTGACTTGCACACTTTCATGGTCTTTTTCATTCTTGGGGTTCATTTTTCATCTTTTTTGACCTTTTTTATTCTTTTTGTCCTTTGATTTTTCTTTTAAGACATACCCTCTTTACATTTTTTGATTTTTTGATTTTTTTTAATATGGAAAACATTTTTAAGAAGAAAATGTATGTACATATTATAGATTTGACCTCAACTATTCAAAAATTATGACTACTATTGGTATAAGAACATAACAGAGAGGAATATTTTATTTTCCACAATGTGAAGTTTGGAGGGTTCTTTTATTGTGCCAAACATGAAGAAAGAACTATGTATAATGAAATTAAATCAACTATCAATAAAAGATTAAAACATATAATTCAATAATATAGTAATAGAGGAAAGTCGATGAACATAGTTTTTAATATTTCTTTACCAATGATCTAATGTTCGATTCTCAAAACTATGTTCAGTGGACATAAATGTGTGCAAACATGAAAAATTGAATATGTGTCATGAAGGGAAAAAGTTCAGGAACCTAAGAATTTGTCGATCCAATTACTATGTTGAAGCAATCCATGTCACAAGCTAAAGTTTGTGCAAAAGTAAACAATGTACATAGGTAAAAGCATAAAGCACATACTCAAAAACTTATACAAAAAAATCATCTCAGAAAACTTCACAAAATTGGTAAACAAATATAGGATTAGAATATATTAATCAGAGTTTGTGCGTGAATAGTATTAAATAGTAACCAAAACAATTGCACTAACAAGAATTGTACTGAGATTCAAATAGCAATTATTATAGCTAGGATTAAAATAAAAACAAAAGACATAATAGATTCCTGATAGGAAAAAATGTTATTGAACATTCATTTTCCATTATTATTATAAATAAAAGAACATTTGACATAATATAAAAGCTCAAAGCATATCCTAGAAAATTTATGCAAAGCATTATCTCAGCATTATCCACAAAATTGGTGAATAGTCTTAGAATTGAGGTAGAGTAATAAGTATTTTCCATTTAGAATTCAAATTTCAATCATCATAGCTATGATGAAAATAAGCATCAAAGATGTAGAATATTTCTAATATCCAAAACTATTGTTGAACATTCATTTTCTTTATGATAAATGAAAGAACATTAGATATAATATAGAAGCTCAAAGGGTATCCTAGAAAACTTATGCAAAACATTATCTCAGAATTTTCCATAAAATTGGTCAATAGTCTCATAATTGAGGCACAGTAATAAGTCTTTTTCATTGAGAAGTCTTGAACAATAACGAAGAAAATTGCAGTAACAACAATTGTTTTCAGATTAATAGGGGAATAGTCATAACAATGATTAAAATGAGCATTAAATATGTAATAGTTTTTTGGCAGCCAAAATTGTTGTTGAACATTGAATTTCGTTATGATCAATAAAATAACATTAGATATAATATAAAAGTACAAATAATATGCTCCAAAACTTGTGTTCAATTAATGTTTTTGAACAACGGTAGAGAATTCAGACCTATACAATAGGTTTTGCAAAAAACTACCTCAAATGTCATCACCATTCCATTCTATTATTGAACATTGGATACAGTATAAAAGATAAAAGTAGATCCTCAAAAACTTGTGTTCAATTAATGTTTTTGTACAGTGCCAGAAACTTCATACCTATACAAGATCTCATGCAAAATATTTCCTAAACACTTTTACAAAATTGTTAAACAAACTTAGAATTGGAATAGAGTAATCAAAATTCCAACCATAATTGAATATAGTCTCCACAAATCAATAGCTTATTCACTATCGTGATCTCAAATTTCCTTGTTTAACTTTCTGCCCCTGCATTTCAAACAATAACAACAATTGTTATATAATAAATTAAATCTGCATAATAAATGATGATTTAACTCTGACCCAAAGCTATCTAGAAAAAGGAAGGCATGTGCAAATGGAAGTAATTATGTAACTGAGCTTATTTTGGATATTAAACCACTTCAAAAGTTTTTTATGCACATAATAATGTTTGGTTCCTAAAGCACTTATCAAAATATATCTAATTAATCACAAAATAAATTCATGTGTCCCAATGGGGACTAGGATTAGGCTTTCGTGAACCATAATATGAAAAAGGTACCTGCAAGGAAAAGAAAGAAAGTGCATCCAAAAATTGTATTAGTTCATGATAACATATCCAACAAACCCGAATAATTAACCATTAGTACAGGAAAACCATTGTTCTAAGATTTAAGAACACTCACAAGATGTAAAAGCATAAATCATGATCATTTGTCTATTAACTATTTTTGGAATCCACAAATTTTCAAGAAATTTCTTGAGCTTGGCCTCGATGTAATATTTCATTGGAGCGTTCATAATCTCTTGTTTGACATGTTGATTGAATATCTCATTTCCAATTTTGCTAGATTCTTCTTGTAATTGCGCAACCACTAATCGTTAATTAACAAAAGTAATTAGCCATTTTCTAATTTCCTCTATGGAAAAATCAATTATAATATCAAATTCCATTGCCTTTGATTCTTTTAGCTTATCCAATTCAGCGAGTAGCATGCATCTTGAAATCAATCCGGAGTCACATGAAATGTGTGGACCATTTAGATCCCATATAATTTGTACGACCTTGACATAGTCATCAACTCTTCTACTCTTTATGTTTTCACATTCTAAAATGATGTCCTCCAATATTCTGATTCTCTGAGACCACGAAACTTTGATTTTCTTCATTTGATTAACATTTATAAGTCCCTTCTTTTTTTCTCTATATCAAAAAGTAAATTAAGCTTTTGCCTAAAATCACATAAGTCATTGTCTACGATATACTTGTCGCTATCAATATCACATTCAATGCACATGAAAAATGGCTTAGTTCTTTGTACTAAATTCACTAAATCAAAAGCTTCTTACCATGCATGTTCAATAATTTTCAATAAAAAATAATGTAATTTGATATTCTATTCATACGGAGAAAAATATGTACAACCAACAAAAGAAAAATGAAGGTGGTCTCACCCTGATCGGATTTTTCGACCAATGTTTGCAACAAGTGACAAAATTACAAAAAGGATTCTAAGGACAATGTCCACAAACGAGAGGGCCATAAGCACCAAAATACAGACAATACATTAAAAAAACACCTGAGAGCACACTAGTCATCTAACGTAATGGAAGTTGGGTTGTCCAGGGTTGTTCCTGGAGGAGGCTGGGGTGGAAGTTATAGTGGACATGCCCTTCGAAGTGCACCAACCAAGTCTCCAGCTTTTCCACTTTTCTTGCAAGGTGGTTTTGTCCTCGCCATGTTAATTTTTCATAGGGCTATATTGTTCTCTTCTTTGATAATTACATTTCTTCATTAATACATTAAGTTCACCCCATAGAATCATAACATTATACATATTTACATCATTATTCATCAACATATGCAACTATGTAGAAAAAATAATAACATCATCATCAATGCATCAAAACATAAAGGAACAAGAGAAGAAAAACATGCACACATCAGACACCAGGACTGGCCAAAGACCAGGGAAAAACCCACTATGGGAAAACCCTTGCAAATATTCTTCTAATAGATTGTCATCAAATGATTCATAAAAAGAGAGTACAATGATCCATATCTTCACAGCAACTAGAATATCCATGAAATGCATTTAAACATCAAAAATCTTATTTCAATGACTGTAATGTACTGTCACTGCCTGTAGTCTACTGCCAAACACTTTTGTCACTGAGCGAGATCCTAGGAACATTGGAATATCATCTTGGAGTCCTGGTCACATGGAGGAGGAGTTGTGCGAGTGACTATGAAAGATAGGTTTTCTCTCTATCAACTGCATGATAGTGGTTGTGGCAGCTCGATCACTCCCATACCATTCTGTGCGAGCAATCGAGGACCAAATTGACCCAAACTCTTGGTTTCTTTCATGAAGACTTTGTGCCAGTGACCAAGGACCCAAATTTTCTCTTATGACCACTGTTTTCCAGCATCTAGAGACCCAAACTCTTGATTCTGTACCAATGACATTGAATCCGAAAACCCTTTAGTGTGAGCTTCATCCTAAAGCTTTCAACCCTTGAGCAAGCTTCCTCCATCAGACCTGTACGAGCCAAGAACAAATAGAAGAGGAGAAGAGAGCTTGATTTGTGTCGCAATTAGCTTGAGTTAGCTTATATTTATACTCTTCCATGAGGGTCCACTTGACCTGTCCATTGGTACATGTGCATAGGGTTGACCTGATCTAGAATATATGTATGAATAAAATAATTCACAACTCAACTTCCACTTGTCCAAATGAGGTGATATTTTGCTTGATTTTGGTCCTCTCAGAAATATAAACATGATGCCATCATCTCCTCCATCAAATGAGTATTCCAAAGTGGAATTTTATTGTAGTGGCATGTTTTAACACTCTCTCTCAACTAAGGAGAATTCCACCTACCAATATCAGACCATTGATCAACATGACATATGTCCCATCTCAAGTATCTCATCAACAATGTAAATATCTTTCTTATTCCTGCTTATCTTTCGATTGTTCCTACTCATATTATGAATATTCTTGAATCTAGAAGAAGAATAATTTTCTACGGAGGGGAGCTTAAGCTACGACCCTATATTCATCCGGCTACAACCCAAAATATCTATCAGTGGGCTACTACCTGGAATATCTGTCAATAGGATACTGTTACACTAAAATTTGTCACCATGACTATCTGCAGTTAGTATGGCTCCATCAATAGTCATACTATCCTCCTTGTCAAGCCTTATACCTCTGCTCTCCATGTCAAACTTCAAGAAAGAGAGAAAGTCATCAAAAAACATGTTTATCTCTGGGTACACAGGTTCTCTCTACCTTGCATGCGTGTACGCATCCCAAGCTCATTGTACCTGCGTACTTGTACGCTCTGTAAGTCAAGGGATGGGTGCGTACTCTTGTAAAGGTCAAAAGGCACGAGTTTCATCTTAAAAAAGTTACTTGTGGTCATTTCTAGAGCATTCTAAAAGATTGTTTGACGTGTATTGAGCGCCTCCAGATGGTTCATGCATCCCTATGAAAGAGGAACTTATCCCATCAAGAGAGGAGCTACCCCATCCAAAAGAGGGAGTATCCCATTGATGTTGGACCTGATTAATGTCCTCTAGAACACTATAAATACAGGCATTGGGCCAGAGGAGGGGAGGTTGAAAAGCTGAACATTCCAAAGGGTAGATGCTGCTGGAATTAGGACTTCCTTGTAGAAGCTTGTGAGGAGAGATTCCCATCCTTTCTTGTTTCATTTGGAAGTGGGTGAGCTTATGAAAGTAAAGGAAAACTCTTGCTGGACCCTGGGAGGAACTTGCACAACACCAAGGCTCAGGTTGTAATGGTTTCTTTTGTTTCCTATTAATACAAATAAGTCCATTCTTCTCAACAATTTGTTATTAATGATTTGTTTCATATACTCCTTGGTCTGTATGTTGAATATGTTTTATTTTATGAGATATTCAGGTGCTATGTAATCGTTTGATTGTTAGTGAATGCAGGTTTCGAAGTGAAGGAGGAGCTCATCTGGCTCGACGAGGCTAGGCTACTACAACAGCGTTGGACTACAGGTAGGATCTAAAACACTTGATTTCTCGTGTGATAAATGCATGTTTAGAGAATGATTGCTCTTAATTGTCTTGTTTGTCACTAGAAAGTCTTAG
>APFE030540804.1:5487-28249 GCA_000404065.3 Pinus taeda | reverse complement strand
AGTCTTTACTTGTTTGTTTCTAAGATAGCTACCAGTCTTAGTGGGAATAGCAGCTCCGAGTGGACACTATTCCCAGTGAGAAAAAGGATCTACTGAGATGAAGTATTGTTGAAGGAGAAACACCTTAAAAAAAACAAATAGAGTCTAATTTGCATTCAATCCATCTGCACATAGGCCAAGGTTGCTACTGGGTACACTTCTCCCCTAAATGGAAACTACAAGGTATTTCTACTATATTGAAGGAGAAACACCTTCACAGAAACACAGATAAAACTATAACATATATTGTCACTGTGGTATCGGTTATAGAATATCTCATTAATATAGGTAACAACTTTAATAATTGAAAAACCAAAAAGTGAGCTACATAGATAATTTAAAATGATAGATTTGGGCATAATTTATTATTTTTTAGGAGTATTAGTGTAGAAAATGCAAAGTACGTTGTTTCATATTTATGTCACAGACCAAGGATGCGAATAAATATAGAAAATATTAAATAGCATGGTACAAGTCGATTACAGGTTCTTTCAAAACAAGAATGGAGTTCTCCTAGTGCAGATTCTAATCTATTGGGTATAGATTTAAATAATAAATTTATAGTTATGGGGTTAGAATTGTCTCACGATTCATGGCAAGTCCCAAAGTTGTTCACTAGAAAGATGTAGAGCGAGTCTCCAGGTTTATGAATGGGAACACCCTATTCATAGGTAGATAACTTCATAGGTTTATTTCTACTCTTCTTGTACGTGTGTGCTTTGAAAAGCTAACCACCTCCAAAGACTCAAGAACAACTCTAGTAAAGTTTATAGGTGTGAAGCACTTTTGAGAAAACCCATCACTTAATGACAATTGAACGATGAATATGTCGAAGGATTCAATGTTGCACTCAGTCATAAAAAGGAAGTTGGGGTATCTAGTATCTTACCAAAAAACTAACTCCAACCATAATGTGAAATCCAGGTTAACTGTGAAACCTCTTTCCCACTTTGTAGTATTGTTGCCTCTTGAATTTCAACAGGAATCTTGTTTCTTAGATCCACAAAACTTGTCCCAAGTAAACTTTGCATGATACAATTGTGACGTGCAAGCTTGACACCAACTCTAGTTTCCCTCTAAAAGAGGGTAAGTCAAAATATTATGACAGACTTAACTGTAATTTGATCATACACTGTTGAGGTATTGTATGGAATAAACAATATATTATCAATGCACTAATGAAGAACTAAAAATAAATGAATTTCTTGTTGCTACGATAGCGCCACTCTTGGGATTCTCCAAGGAGCCACTAATTTATACACATTTGGAATATTTACTTGGTCTGCATAAAGATTAAGAAATGGTAGTGATCACTATTTTCCCTCCCATGGAAGGTCTATACAGAGTCAACAATAAATTGATTTAAAAGTGAGGTATATGCCTGACAAATAGGATTCTGACTCTTCAACTCTATTTTAGTGGAAAGGAAATATTCAACTGTAAATGCAACAGACTCTCTCGAGAAGAAGGTAGCAACTTCCACAGATGCAATTGAGCACAATAATTGCGAAAGAAGATCCTTGGAGTAGTTGAGGCATATCATTGGGAAATTGAGGAAGATCACTCCACTGAAAATGAAGGAGAGTGTTAAGGAATAATCACTGAGCAAAAAAAAGGGTAAATTCCTGGAAAGAGAACTAGCATGGAATCTGTGCCTAAACAAGAAACTGTGCAACCCATTGTTGTGTGAGAAATAGAGTATTTCTTTTTATTCATCCTTTCTTAATCTCGTGCATGAGGATCAATTTCTGCTGCAAAGTGAATGTAATTGAGTAGCATCACTATTATTTCACCAATTTACTTGAATGTTATAATACAAGTTCAATGATAAAATCCTCATGTGGAATTGTTTGGCTTTTGTTCAGTGATGCGCATTGATTGTGATTGACACCATCCACTGAGATGGGCAGTACATTTTATTTGTTATCTTCCTACAACAGATTAGTATGAATTTGTTCAGGCTTTGCATTTTCCAGTACCCATCGATTAGTAATAAAGCACGAGAACCTGCAGTGAGACAAATCTAACAAAGGAAGGAGAAAAAAAATTAAGCATTTCTTGTTTGTCAGGCAAAACCCAATAGCACTAGGGTTTGTAGGGTTTCTCTGATTTTTGGAATGGGAGGGTTTAAGTTTATTGTATGTCTACTTCTTCTGATTGATCTGTGTTCCTCCATATAAGTTGAATAGTAGCCCCTTGTTTTAACTTATCACAATGGTCCCCTGCTCACCAGTAACCCTACTGTGGATGTTCATCTGATTTGGTATGGAAGATTCAACCCTACTCAACATTCCATTGTGGCATATTTTGTTTAGTCCTTGGAAGCTAGCAAGACCCTAGATCCCTCTTTGTATAGCTGGTGGAAAACCACTGAGAGATACCGTGGTCAGCCCAACAAGGCCATCACCATGGAAAATAAAAGGCTAGGAAAGCAAAAGTTGGATGTTGGTTATTCCCTCGGCATATCTATAAAGCAGAGCCAAATTATATCTCTAGTGGAAGGGGAAATTGCTTCCAAAGCTCTGCTGGAGAATGGAAATGTTGCGTATTTGGTACTCATGTCTGATGATGTTACTATAGAGGGCTTCTATATTCTCCACAACTGCAATTAAGCACAATCACTAGGCACGAAGATCCTTGGATCAGTTGAGGCATATAACTAGGCAATTAGGGAAGATCACTCCACTAAAAATGAAGGAGATTGTTAAGGAATAATCACCGAGCAGCAAGAAGGGTAAACTCCTAGAAAGAGAACTAACATTGAATCTTTGCCTAAACAAGAAACCGTGCAACCCATTATTTTGTGAGAAATAGAGTATTTCGTTTTATTTATCCTTTCTTAATCCCGTGCATGGGGATTAATTTCTACTGTAGAGTGAATGCAATTGAGTAGCATCACTATTATTGAACTAATTTACTTGAATGTTATAATAAAAATTTAATGATAAAATTATCATGTGGAATTGTATGGCCTCTGTCTAGTGAAGTACGTTGATTGTGATTGACACCATCCATTGAGATGGGTAGTAAATTTTATTTCTTATCTACCTACAGTAGATTGGTGTGCATTTGTTCAAGTTTTTCATTTTCCAGCACCCATCAATTGGTATTAAAGTAGGAAGAACCTGCAGGGAGGAAAATCCAACAAAGCAGGATTTTTTTCTCCCTCCTTTGTTGCAAATCCAACAAAGGAGATTCAAGGGAGAGAAGCAACTCTAGGATGAGAACAGGTAAGACGATGTCTAGAAGCTAGTTGCAAAAAGAGAAAAAGCATGGTATGTGGAGGAGTGGACGTGAATTGGAGAAGCATATATTGAAGAAATGAAAACATTACGGAAATGTTGAGAACAATTACTACAACACTAAAACCATAGAAATAGTCCAACTGAGAAAAATTATAGCCAATGTAAATGATGGAAGTGAACATGAAGGGCAACAAGGAACCCTAAGAGAAGAACTAGAGGACTCTCTTTTAAAATAAATTTGATAGAAAACTTCAGGCTGTTAATTCCATTGTCTATCTAGTGAAAGATCAGTTGTTTATATAGATAGTCCGGAAATGCCCATCAATATATATATATATATATATATATATATATATATATATATATATATATAGATACCATTGCGAGAGAGATTAAAGACTAGAAATTAGAAGCTGGACATAAGAATGTCAATTGGAGCCCTATGAATTTGGTGGGTTAATTTAGCATCCTTCATCAGAAAATATCTTCCACATTATGGGTCAGCTCCATGGAAGGTGGAATAAAACAAAAATAACCCGAGACATATGAGGATCATTATTTGAAGGAATGATTATCTACTAATTTTATGGGATCAATAGTTTTGGATCTAGTGATCAGTAGCATATCTATGTTCTAACCAATTTTACAACTCTCTTTCACTTTCTTGTTCTTGTCCATAAGTTTGTGCACAACACCACCAAGGCACTTCTTCAGATTATTCACCAAGTGTTTTTTTTGTATCGTCAAAAGAGCTATCATGTCTTATTCGAAGCATAGACTTGAAAAACAATAATGTGAAGACAAGAAGTGCATCATGTTGTTTTGTTTGTAGCTATCATCCAGGAACAACTACAGGTCTAGGAGGAATATTTCTAAGAAAAAAAGGTAGTGAAATTACTCACTATCCTTTGCAAAAATTAATCTTCAATTTAGCAACTTCTTAGCTCCAATATAATAAAGGCCATCAATTATACTCATGAATAGATTATATTTCGGAAAAGTCTGTGAGGAGGATTTATTTAAAAAAAAAAAAAGTAGTGAATTTACTCACTATCCTTTGGAAAAATTAATCTTCAATTTAGTAGCTTCTTAGCTCCAATATAGTAAAGGATATTAATTATACTCATGACAGGTCTGGGAGGAAGATTTATCAAAAAAGAAGGCAGTGAAATTACTCACTATCCTTTGCAAAAATTAATCTTCAATTTTGCAACTGCTTAGCTCCAATATAGTAAAGGCCATCAATTATACTCATGAAGAGATTATATTTCAAGTATGCTTATGGATAGTAAGACAATACGCCTGCATACCCTTATGAGTGGTCTATTGTCAAACAAAGATATTACTAACAATGGATCCTGTGATCAAGTGAAATAATGCTAATGTCAATGATGAAGCGAGTGATCAAGTAAAATATGAACTGTGATTGATCTTCGGTTATATGGTTGTGATCTTAATTCCCTCTTCTGCAACTAATTGTCGAACAATTCTATATAGATAAGTATTCCTAAATGTATATGTGAATTGTATTGAATTATTACTAATTGTTTATGGTTTATTTAATTGATGAATTAATTTTTAGGTTACCTCTCTAACTGCTTGTATTAGCGATTTATGGATTTGTCAATAATGGAATGGTTGTGTGTATTTAGATTGAATAAATCCATAGTTTCATGTTTGTCAATAGTAAATAGTTAATAACAAAAACAATTCAGTTCAGTCACTTCGTAAATTTGTGTGAATTTGAGTTCACTTTTTGTGTGAGTTATTCAGTTCAGTTACTTCGTAAATTTGTGTGAATTTGGGTTCAGTTTTTGTTTAAATTTGGGTGGTAAACTGAAGTACCACATCCTCAAAGTGCACAGAAGTTATTGGGTATATTACATGCATAGATCAATCCCATGTAGCTATGTTTGACATGCAGGCCCTAAAATTCTAACTCCTATAAAATAGGAGAACTACCCACAATGAAAACTGACATGCACCTATAAATGGAACCAACATGATGCAATATGGCACATACAAATCTAGGGGCTGAAATTCCTTTAATGCACATTAGACATCCAATGATCCAAACGACATCTGAACACATTCACCAATTTTAAGAGCTTTAGTAGGAAGGCATGACATATGTAGAGCACCTAACTCAGTGGGCCTCAAAGTTTGTGAGAAAGAGTGAGTAGAACGACTTATTTTTGTCTTTACAAAAAATTTAAGTAATTTTTAGTTATGAATCATATAAGTTTTAAAGTAAATTATACTAATTTTCATAATTTAATGGTTTATTTTCATCTTTACACAAAATTTAAGTAATTTTTTGTTATGAATCATACAAGTTTTAAAATAAATTCTACTAATTTTCATAATTTAAGGGCAGTTTCACTGATCCAGAAATAGAGAATGAATAAAAAGAGTAGAAGCTTACTAATGATGGCATCACTGCAAGGGTTCTAGAGCATCATTTTTATTCCATTGGATTCCAGTGAGGTGCATCGTATTCTCATAACAACTATGGTGACCATAGTGCTAGAAATTTTTAATATCTATCTCATTTGGGTCTTCTGCCCTGCATCTTTATTATGATAAATGGCTTCCCAAATTCATCAAATTCGAATGCCATCCCTGCAACCAGTAACAAAGTGCATCATAGAGATTAAAGCATAAACTTAAAAGCAAGGATGAAAAAAATAGTGAATCTTGAACTAGAGATCTGAGGTGTGTGTACTCCTCCCTATGTGGAAGAAGACTAAAGGTGGGGTGGAAATGTAGCTAGGTTAGAAATGAAACATACATCGGCATCATTAATGGATTGCAGATCCAATGGTGGGGTTCCATATCAGTCTGCTACTGGTAAAACCTTAATTCATAACTCTCTAAAATTTCGTTTTCCCTCTTGTGAAAAGTGAAAATATGCTACTCGTAAACTTAAAAGCAAGGATGAAAAAAATAGTGAATTTTGAACGAGATATCTGAGGTGTGTGTACTCCTCCCCGCGTGGAAGAAGACTAAAAGTGGGGTGGAAATGCAGCGAGGTTAGAAATTAAACATATATGGGCCCCATTAATGGATTGAATATCCAATGGTGTGGTTTGATATCAGTCTGCTATTGTAAAATCTTAATTCACAACTCTCTTCAATCTTGTTTTCCCTCCTGGCCTGTGAAAAGTGAAAATATGCTACTCATTTTCCCTCCGTCGAATGAAAATTAAAAATTTAAATCACAACTCTCTTCAATCTACCGGTAAAACCTTAATTCACAACTCCCTTCAATCTCGTTTTCCCTCCCGCCCTGTGAAAATTGAAAATATGCTACTCATTTTCCCTCCGTCGAATGAAAATTAAAAATTTAAATCACAACTCTCTTCAATCTACCGGTAAAACCTTAATTCACAACTCTCTTCAATCTAGTTTTCCCTCCCGCCCTGTGAAAAGTGAAAATATGGTACTAGTTTTCCCTCTATCGTATGAAAATGTTTTCCCTCCATCGTATGAAAATTGAAAATTTAATTCACAACTCTTTTCAATCTCATTTTCCCTCTGGCCGTGTGAAAAGTGAAAATATCTAATCGTTTTCCCTCCACCCTCTGAAAAGTGAAAATATACTACTTGTTTTAGAACGTAAATGAAGATTGGAATTGGGAGGACTTTGTTGCATCAAAATTAAGGCTAAATTTTTCAAAAAATGTTAAAATTTCCCTTCCTAAAAAAAAATACAATATTTATAGAGTATAGAGTAGATGTGTAGGTGTAATGTAAGTATGTAAACAATTATAAATATGGTCTTAGTTAAACAATAATAGTAATAATAATAAAATTCAAAAGTATGGGGATGAGTGCAAAAATCTAAATGTTGGCTCAATTAATAATAAAAATAATAAAATTCAATTAGTTATATTTTGATTTTGTTATTAACTTGTGAATAGGTTTTGTTACAATACCATTAGCCAATACCGTGGCTTATCAATACCTCAAGCCCAAAAACCATAACTTATTTCACAACCAAAATATTTTATAACAATATGACAAGATTCTTAACCATGGATATTCACCCCCCACTTTACAGTGGATATTACCCAAAAACCATAGCTTATTTCACAACCAAAATATTTTATAACAATATGACAAGATTCTTAACTATGAATATTCACCCCCCACTTTGCAGTGGATATTACTAGCATTTGCACCACATGTTGCAAACTAGAATTTGCACCACATGTTGCAAAGGAAAGGTCGTAAGGCAATGGCATAAGAAACAATAATATAGAAGAAAGAAGTCAAAATTTTATGAAATTTTGTTCAAAGTGAAGGTAAAGTTCAAAGTGAATGATTTATGAAAATGCTCTTCATTAAGATTTAGCAACCTTTATAAGTAAGTGATTTAAATCAAACATTTCATAACAAAGTAATCTAGTATCACCTTAATTTAGTTACTTGTTTCTTTACATTAATAAACTCTCTGATCATTTGTTACATGATGTTGTTAATTTAGTTTCTTGTTTCTTTTTATCCTTATTTCACTCTTAAAATGTCTATACTATAAAGTAATGGTATTATTTGTTGTCTATTTGGACCATTGTATTTTATCTAACTCAATCATTTGCATAGTCTCAACTAGGTGCTCATCATTCTCTTTACATCGTGACTCAATGTCTTCAAATGCATTTCATAAATTTGGTATAATAAATGTTGGTGGAAAACCAATATATTTCGCTTTGTAGAAAGGAGTGTACATTGCTTGGGGTAAAATTGTATTGCTCTTACCATGTGATAATATCATCTAAATCTTGATTCTTTCTCACCACTTATGAAATCCCCCATTCTAAATGTTTTTTGACCATGATGATATTGACATCATAATCCTTGTTCGTGAGAATATCATTTAAAAAGTCAATGATAAGTGGCACAATTGGTTCCTCACAATTCTAAAACTCCCCATTCTAATTGTTATTTGACCATGGTAATATTGGCATCATACAGTTCTAGAACATTTGTTTTTGTGTGTATGTCTGATTTGATGGTTCTTTTAATAAAACTCAAAATTTAAAAATATTTTATAAACTAAATTTATAAAATATTTTTATGTGTATGTTTAATTTGATGATAAATTTTTGTTTGTTTAAATAGCGAATATATAATACTTATAACATAATTTTTGATAAAAATTTAAGTGAAATTAATAATGTTATTAATATTGTTTAATGTAGTAATGATATTATCAATATAACAATTATCATAAATCAAATGACTAACAAACTAAAACTCAAAACTAAAACTTATTTTACAAAATAAACATTATAAAATTAAATCAATTTTTTTGGTGTGGTAGTGGTATTTGATAATTATTTTAATAATGATTTTTTTTTTTAACATGGTGATCATTTTAATAGTTGCTTTTTAAAACTATAATGAATGGGTAATTGTGTTAACAAAGATGGAATGAATGGGTAACCATGTTAGCAAAGATATATATTTTAAAATGAGGCATTGAGAATTTTAATTTAATTATCAATTATTATTAGGTGGATGGTAGAAAATATTTTTGTTGGTAGTAGTCACACATCAAAGCCGAAATTTATTTTAGAATAGTTATGTCATTTTTGTCCTTTTAATTAAATTAATTAATTAAAAAAGTATGATAAGAGTATCTAAAATGTGATATGAAATGAGTTATGATTTTTTGGGCATGTGGTATTGATAAGTGATGGTATTGACCCATGGTATTATTAGATGGATTGTAGAGAATATTTTTGTTGGTAACAGTGACACAACAAAGTTGAAATTTATTCTAGAATAGTTATGTCAAATTTCCCCTTTTAATTAAATTTAATAATTAAAAAAGTGTAAAAGGAAATGAATATGGATTTAAGGGTATTGGTATTGATAGCCATGATATGGTAGAAAGTTTATTTACAGATTAAGAATACTCATAGTAAGTAGAGTGAATTCAATGATTAAGACTTCTTCATATATTTTTAAATAATATTAAAAATATGTATATTTAAATGAATATTAATTATTTTTATAATTAAGTAATGAAAATTAATAAAAAAATATTATAATTTAATGACTATATAATTATTTTATAATAATATATGATAATTTAAATAAATTATGATAGAAGTGAGATCTATTATGTAATAATTTTGATTTTTATTAAAATAGATGCATATTTTAATTTTTATTGTAAATATAATATTTATCAATTAATTAATTTATATTATTATCAAAGCATAAAAATAAAACCACAAAACTATTATCATATATTCTTTTTAAACTAGCATTACCTCTTAGAAATATATTTTTTTACATATCCCTTTAAATTAAGTTTATTTTGTTGGAATTCATGTTTACCAGAAAATATTCCAAACAATGGAAATATTTACATTAATGATTATTTTAGAACTAGAAGGGAGCTACTAGGGATGATTCCAGTGATCTTCCTTTTATTTCTCATCAACCAATATTCAACTCACATTACAATATTCAACTCACATCACAGTTAAAACCACTCCAAATCCACAACCCTCTACCTTCGACCTTAATCCAATGGATTCGACGAGAACAGTATAACTAAAGGCATTGAGACAACCTGTAAATAGTTAATTAGTATAGCTAAAGGCGTTGAGACAACCTGTAAATAGTTAATTAGTATAACTAAAGGCGTTGAGACAAATTAACTGTGTCCCCACAACTGGAACGTGATGTACAAATAGGAATCCATGCACATTGTAGAGTTTTGATTCTTGAAGCAGAGGAGAGGCCAGTACAGAGGCTTTGCCTTCAACACAAGGAAATAAGGAATAGATTTTTGCAACACAAGTTGATCTCCTATGGCTACAATACAGTGGTCATGGAGTAAACGATGATTCCTGGAAAATTGATCCTGCAAGAGGCATCAATTCTCAATGCCAATGATTACCCTTCAGAACAACGAGGTAAATTGTCTTCTCCCCATACCTAGCCACGGCCCACAACCACGCCCAGTCCCTCTTTCGACAAAATCAATTAAGAATTTCATTGTATCATATTGCAACGAAAAAAGAATAGGTTGGGGGCACTAACTCCGTAGGAACGAAAGCTCTGAAATACAACTATGAACTGACAGACTCTAACCAATTGGAGGAAAATCCCTATGGCTAAGAAAGAGATCCGTATGAACCAGTGACGCCTAATCTGTAGGCCTTATTAGTTCAAATACCCGCCATCTACCATCAGACAAACATTGGGAGATGCTACTGACTATTCATTCAAATAAAATAGAATACTTTTCCCTGGTTCGCATTCCTTCCAATATTCTATCCAATATCACTGAGAGAGATATTTTACACCAAGTGGATATGCAGGTTCAACCCATATTGATCGGTTGAATGCAAAAACCCTGAAACTAGTAAGCAATGATCATACTCTTTTTCACATGCGACGGTTGAAGTCGTTAGATACTGGGCACGACGGTTGAAGCTATTACAAAGCCAGAGACCATGAACATGGGCATCAACGAATTACTAACTATTTTTCTTTTTTCTTAATGGAAAGGTTGAATTTTTCATAATCATTTAACATAGAATCTTATGGCTCACGATGATGACAGATGGACAAGTGGAAAGTTGATTTCAAAGAAAAAAGGCCTTACGGCCTAATTAATTTGTAAAAAATTGGTTTTGTTATAATACCATGGGCCAATACTATGTCTTATCAATATGACATGCTCTAAAAACATAAGTTATTTCACAATCAAAATATTTTATAATATTATGAAAATATTCTTAAATATGGATATTATTAACTTGGAAATAGACTTTGTTACAATACCATGGGCCAATACCATGGCTTATCATATCACATGCCCAAAAAACATAACTTATTTCAAAATCAAAATATTTTATAAGAATATGATATGATTCTTAATCATGGAGATTCACCCCGCTTTGTCATCGATATTATGAACTTGTGAATAGGCTTTGTTACAATAACATGGGCTAATACCAGGGCTTATCAATACCACATGCCAAAAAATCATATCTTATTTCACAATCTAAATATTTTATAACAATATGACAAAAATTTTAACCATCGATATTCATCCCCTTTTTACCATGGATATTATTAACTTGTAAATAGGGCCAATACCATGGCTTATAAATACCACATGGCCAAAAACCATAGCTTATTTCACAATAAAATTATTTTAATTTAATTTTATAACATTTTTTATTTGAAGCTAATAGGAAAAGGCTTGTAATTAGTTTTGAGATATATATAAACCCTCTATCCTCACTACTGCTAAAATTATTCCCATATAAATTAAATTAAGGTTTTAATAAAAATAAAAATGAAAATACTTTTGTATTTAAAGATGTTAAATTTATATAATACAAATATTAGTAAGAACCAATATAGATCTATCTTAACTAAGGATCCAAGCGATGATAGCAAGCAAAGTTAAGGGAAGAGAGGGGGAGGGAGATAGTGACAAAGATGGATGGTGGAGAGAGAGAGAGAGAAAGAGAGAGTGAGAGAGTGATGTGGGGAAATAGAGAGGAGGAGGTAGGAACAGAGAGAGGGGAGAGAGAGAAGAAGAGATGGGGGAGAGAGATCTGGAGTTGGAGGGGGGGAGAGAGATCAGGAGTTTGAGGAGGAGAGAAAGGGAGGAAAGAACTAAGGCATAGGGAGATAGAGGTGGAGAGAGAGATGGAATGACAAGGGATAGATCGATAGAGAGAGAGGGAAGAGAAATAATAGGTGGGGATAAAGATAGTGAGAGAAGGGAAAGAGAGAGAGAGGGAGGCACAGAGATGGAGGGGGAAGAGAGAGAGAGTGATGGGGGGCACAAAGGGAGGTGAGAGAGAAAGGGAGAGAGAGGACTAAGAGAGAGGAGAGAGAGATGAAGTTGGAGGGGGAGAGAGAGGGAATGAAGAAGAAAGACATAGAGGGAGAAAGCTAGAGAGAGAGGGAGTGACAAGGGAGCAATGGAGAGAGGAGAGAGAGAGGCAGAGAGGAAGAGGGAGGGAGAGAGAGATAGATATGGAGAGAGAGTGTGTATGTTTGGGGGGTGAGATAGAGAGAGGGAATAAGAAAGAGACACATAGATACAAATATAGATATTATATAATATTATATAACTAGCCTAGATCCATCTTAACTTGGATCTATCAAGTGCCAAAAAAGAGGTTTGCACATCGAGAGATTGGATCCCTCTCGGCATTTGATAGATCCAAGTTAAGATGGATCTAGGCTGGCTTAATAAGTTTGTAGTTGTATTTCATAAACTAACACTTTTTTTATGGTTGTATTTGAGAACATTTTTTCCATATTTGGTGTATTTATCATAATAATAATAATCTAATTTTAATTTAATTTTAAGCTTACCTTTTATGCAATTATTTTGTTGTTAGTTTATAGAGATAGACATGTTATACTTTTGAAATTTTAAAAGGAAACACGTGCTCTTAACTTGGTTTTATTGAAAACATTTAAGTGTAAGAAAGAAACATGCCCTCTTAACTTGGTTGTATTAAAAACACAAGTGTTCTTTTATACTAGGCGGGTGCAAACAAGAGAGAGTATATGGTAAGTGGATTAAATAGTTAAAAACAAATGTTAGTTAAGGAGAAAGTTACAAAAATCTAACAAATAGGCTAGGGTTAGGATATTACTGTTTTGGGACATCTAAAGTTGAAAGTACATTTTATGGAGGTGTAGTCTAAGCCCTTGGGTGTATGGCACACATTATTGCTATCTTGGAACTTTGGTGTGTGTTAGTGGTGTCAACTAATGGTGGAGAGTCTAACCAATGAGTAGGCAAATTTTTTCATTTACAAGGTTGGCATCAATCAAGTACTCTCCCTCTCTACCGAACTCTAAGATGAGGAGTGTGCATAATGGACTTATTATTGTAACAAATTGAAAATATTTGATTATCTTTAAGTTCAAGGGCTTGAAGTGGCTGCCTCAACGTACAAATATTTAAAGGAACTATGTGTTTTTCAGTTAAAACCTTGTGGTCAAGGAGTTGCAAAAGAGGAAGGCCTTATGGCTATTTAAGGGGTTGTAATGACCCTCTTCTTGTGGTAAATACATAGATATGATGTTAATGATCTTGATCTTAGTACGTTCACATATATAATGTAAATATTTTCCTATCACCTTGCATTGCATAAATATGATAAATATTTTGTGGTTACCCTGATGTACATGTTGAAGTTCCACTTGCATGATTATGGGAAACACTTCTCAGTTATCCTTGTGTGCATGGGGAAGATCATAATTACTCTATGCCCAAAAATAAAATAGTGAATAGTGTCTAACTGAATCAAAACCCTAACCATTGACCCAATCTCCATTGATGAGGCTTCAACAAATGCTCCTTCCTTAAGGTAACCACTTATAATTATTTATGACACATTTTTCTAACTCAATAAACCTTGTATTAACTAGTGGGAGTTATATGGAACCTCAATGACTTCAAGGTGAGGGTAATAACCAAAGTTCAACATATACCATAATAACCTATACATATGTCTTTATACCAGGGGCATGATACAAGTATAAGGAACTCTATTAATTGGGGGGTTAACGAGCATATAGCTCGACTCATATAGTTGAAAGAGAAAAAATAATTCGACCCAAGACCTAAAAAAAGACTCACAGACACTCATAAGCATAATATTTACAAGCCTTGATACAGTCAATTAGGGCGGGGAGATATTTTACAACCTATTGGCACAAATGAATGGATTTTCCTCCTCCCTTACACCTTATCGATTCTAGAATAGACCTAGGAAGATGGAAAATGACAGATAGGGAGAAAATGGGAAGCCAAATGGTAGGAAAGCGAAAACCCAATTAGTCAAGCCCTAACTAACTAGAAGGATGGAGTGAGAAGTAGAAAGAGAAGAGAAATTGGGATAAGGAGAATAGGAAGCAAAAGATCACAGTGAGAGGAGAGTAAGGGAGAAGGAAATGGGAGTGAACGAGATGAGGAGAGGGCAATCAAAGGCAAGGAAGTCACTAGGTAACTACTCAAAGGGTGTTGTTACAAGGAGGGTTTCACACTTGGACATCATGGGGTTTGCACTACAAAGATAAAAAAATGAATTCTGATGTTAGAGGTAAGCCTCCATCATGTTTTTGAACTGTACATTTGACATTTATGGCATCAAACTACCACTTCTCTGAATCTAATTAACAATCGAGGTCTCGGATCTAGCGCAATGGGAAAATCACTACCATGATTCTCTTTAGAGAACTAAAATTTCCCAAAGATCTTATAGTCATATATTTGTTGGTTAATTTTACAATCCAATATTTAGGAACCTTACCTTCATGCTTCTGGCTTAGCCACCTTTCAAGTAATGCGATAAAAACACCTAGTAATATTTTCACACTTAACACTATACAATAAACTTAACCCTAATATATTAGTGAAGAACAAGTAACTAGCTAGACTGTGGAAGGGTTTTTGGATTGACTGTTAGTGAAACTTATTGCAGTTAGGTATGCCAATGTGTGTTGAGTGTTAGTGAGTGTTAGGGAAACACTTAGGAGCACTAGGTCAAAATGCATGGAAATGAATGAATAAGAGTGTGACCGAGAGTGTCAATGAGTTGCAGGTGTGGTAAGAGGGGAGTGACATGGTATGTGAAGCATTGCTAAGTCATTTTAGCATGCTAGAGTGACATGCACCAATATGTTCTAGGTGCCAAGGTTTGTCAAATAGTGCTAGGAAGTGTTAGGGAGCGTTAGGGAAACACAAGGGAGCGCTAGGTGAAAATAATGCATGCAACTGAATGATTAAGAGTTTGTGACAGAAGTGTCAGTGATTTTAGGGTGTGCTAAGGAGGGAGTGACAAGGTATGATAGATAGTGCTAAGGCATTCTAGAGATCAGGGAAACAGGACAAGATGTGCTAGGTTCTAAGGTGTGCCAATGCATTCTAGGGAGAGTTATGGAGTGTCAGGGAAAGACAAGGGAACACTAGCTTCAAATGCATGGAAATAATGAATAAGAGTGTGTGATAGGGATTGTCAGCAAATTATAGGTGTGTTAAGGAGGTAGTGATAAGGTATGCTAGGTAGTTCCAAGGAATTCTAGAGTGCCAGGGCAACATGCCAAGATGTGACAAGTCCTAGGGTGTGCCAATGTGTGTCAGGGAGTGCCATGAGAACACAAGGGAGAACTAGTTCAAATTGCATGGAAATGAATGGATAAGAGTGTGTGATAGGGAGTGTCAGCAAGTTCCAATTGTGTTAACGAGGGAGTGACAAGGGTATATGATAGGCAATGCCAAGGCATGATAGAGTGTAAGGGCATGTTAGGGAGTCATAGGGACTGTTAGGGAGTGGAAACTCATGCCAAGGAATGTAGGGGATGATAATGTGTGCCATGTAGTGCTAATGGATGGTTATATGTGCCAGATGTTATGGCATGTGAAGATGTAAACTATGTTGCTTAGTTGTTTTATGGGCATGGTTGGATGTGAGCCTTGACTTGGTAACTTGTTAAGTGGGATGAGTTAATATTGGACATGAGAAGCCTAAGATTATTTATAGTCCATTAGGGGAACAAGGCATAGTCTAGTTGTAGTAAATGTAACTTGGTAAAGTTGTTGTAGTTGAGGCAGGACTTGGTTCGGCTCCTAAGTCTAAAAGAGAATAAGGGTAGTTTTGAGGGCGTGATAATTAAGGAGTGCCATGGCATGCCAAGGAATGAAACTGTGTGCTGATATATGCCAGATGGTGTCAATGCATTTCAAGGAGTTTTTGGGAGTGTTAGGGAATCACAAGGGAGAACTAGGTCAAAGTGCATGGAAATGAATGAATAAGAGATTATGACATGGAGTGTCAGTGAATTCTAGGTGTCCCATGGATGAAATTTTTTAGGAGAATTTCATATTAGGACTTGTAGGAGGAAAGCCTATGAATGTGATAAGAGGATGGAAAAAGCAATTTGAGACAAAGGGAGACTTTGGTCTAGGCACAACACTATTTTTTCAATGACTTGGTTGGGTTCCGAAGTCACAAAAAAAGTAAGGTTATCTATGAGGGCATGAAAACTAGGGAGTGTCAAGGTGTGCAGGGAATTTCAGGAAGTGCTAACGCATGTTAGAAAGTTCCAAGAAATGTTAGGCATGTCAAGACATGCCAAGTGCTAAGGCATGCCAATGTGTGCTAGGTTCTAGGATGTGGCACCAACACATGCTAGGGATTTCCAAGGAAACACAAGGGATGACTCTTTTCAATTACATGTAAATGAATGAATGTGTGTGTGTGATAGGGAATGTTAACAAGTTATAGGTGTTCTAAGGAGGGAGTGACAACGTATGATAACCAGTGTGAATAGATGATAGAGTCAATGGAAAGCCTACTAAGATGTGACAGGTGCCATGTTGTGCCAATGTGTGCCATGGAGTGTTAGGGAGTTCTAAGGAAACGCAAGGGAGCACTAGGTCATAATGCATGGAAATGAAGGAATAAGAGTGTGTGGCATGGAGTGTCAGTGAGTTCCAAGTGTTTTAAGGATGAGTTACAAGGCATGCTTCGCAATGCCAAGGAATGCTAGAGTTATAGAGTGACATGCTACCAAGATGTACCAATGCATGCAAGGAAGTGTTAACTGGGATTGCCAGGGAAACACAAGGGAGAACTATGTCAAAATGAATGGAAATGAACAAATAAGAGTTTGTGATTAGAGGTTTCAGTGAGTTCCAGGTGTGCTAAGGAAAAATTGACAAGGTATGCTAGGTAGTGTTAAGGCATGCTAGAGGCTAGGGTGACATGCCAAGATGTCATAGGTGCTAGGGTGTTACAACACATGTCAAAGAGTGATAAGGAGTGCCAAGGAAACACAATGGAGCACTTAAAAATGCATGGAAATGAATGAATAAGAGTTTGTGACCATGAGTGCCAGCGATCTCTAGGTGTGCTAGGGAGAGAGTGACAAGGTATACTATGTAGTGCCAAGGAATGATAGAGTGTTAAGGCATTAGGCCAAGATGTTTCAGGTGCTAGGGTGAGCTAGGGAGTGTTAGGGGGTGTCAGGGAAACATAAGGAAGCACTAGGTCAAAATGCATGGAAATGAACGAATAAGAGTGTGTGAGAGGGAGTTTCAATGAGTTATAGGTGTGTCAAGGAGGAAGTGACAAGGTTATATGCTAGGAAATGCCAAGGTATGCTAAACTACCAAGTTATGTATGGAAGTGCCACGGTGTGCTAGGGAGTGTCAAAGCATGCCAAGGAATGTAGGGGATGCTAACACATGCGACATAGTGCGAAGGCATTTTAAGACATGTCAGGTGCTATGGCATGTCAAGATGTAAATTGTATTGCTTAATTGTTTTAGACCAAGGTTGGATGTGATGAGCCTTGTCTTGGTAACTTGTTAAGCGGGATGAGTTCAGATTGTACATGAGTGCCCTAATATGAGTTAGAAGTAGTTCTTAAATGAACAAACCATATGTTGAATTTCCATGACACATGAGACTCTGGGTTTGGCCTTAGAATTTTTTATGCGAACACACTCAAGTGCCACAACACATCTACTATGCATAACAAAATATGCCATGAAAGAAAAAGTAATAGATTGAATGCACAGAGTTTAGGGTCTGCCATATCTTCATATGTTAATGCTTATTATTGTGATATACAATAGCCATTTATATGTCTGGTGTAAGACTCCTCTAGAGATTTCTATCCAACAAAAACATTTATGTGGTAAAAGGTGTACTGCCAGAGGTTGCTCCATTAAAAATAATAACCAAAAGGGACCTTAATGTGCACACAGATGAAGAATTAAGAATATTGTTATCTTTGAGTGCTGATGTGGAGATATGGGACAAAATTACACAAGCAACAAACCTTTTTGTTCAACTAATCAAGATCTAAAAAGGAAATGTGTGATTATATATACATGTGTGATATTATTTGGAGAAATGCCAACCTAACCCACAAATTTGTTGACATTTTGCTGGAGCTAACCTATAATTTTTCCTAAAGTTAATAAACAGGTAAAATAGGACCGACTTCTCAATACAAAATATAAATTGATAGGAACAGGGCCAAATTTTTAAAGTTTAAAAATTGGTATGGTTTAAAGGGACCAATCCCTTTGAAAAGTCTTAAATGTGGCAATGAAGTTTGAGCCTCGTTCCAAAACCCCATTTTGGCATCCATCTTAGAAACTAGTGTAGGATGCAACACTTCAGAATAATTTTTGTAGTAGTGATGTCAACACTTGTATGGTGACATGGGGTTGGAGTTGGATTGTCAAATCTCATTGGTCTACTTTGGAGCTTCTCTAGGGTGATGCCTTAGATGCTTTGGAGTACAACGGAATGATTTGATATTTAGTTTGCATTGAAGAATATTTGGAGGCTAGATACTACAGAAAGCCCCTTGTTCTGAACAGGGAATCACATGCCACTGAAGAAAGTAACAGCAAGTACACAGATTTGAAACTCAAATCACTATTTATTACTCTTTGAAACAAGAAAGAACTAAAAATTTCAAACACTGTTATTCACTTTTCCTTTAGTCTAGAAGGTACAATGAATCTGGAAACATGTACAACAATGTCTCAACTTTCTTAACTCCTAATCCTAATGCACCTTCCTTGCATGGATAGACAAGACAATTAAAGTCTACCTCTACTGAATATGATATGAGATATGCAAACATGATTCCTTAGCTAAGGCTGAGAATTAATAACTATGGAAGTATTGCTTTTAACTGTGCATGCAAAAAATAAATAAAGCAAAGAGTTTCTCTACTCCAGGTGCCAGAAACGAATCCACTGCCTAAGGTAACTGCTTTGCCTAGAACAAGATATTAAGGACTCAGAAAGTTTTTTGGTTCCTTCAAGAGAGGTGTATGCCAAACAGAACTAAGCTATCTTGCACTATCCTCCAAATTCATTCACCTTTAACAAAAATCTTGTGCCTAGAGAAAGACAAAAGACCAATATCCAAAAGAATTCGTTGACCAGCCAAATACCCTTGTGTCCAAACAGAGAGATAATAAGGGGATGTCAACTAGGGTGGAATATTTCACCACCAAAATTGACAAGAAATAGAAGGGGTAAAAAGATATCAAACCTCATGCTCAAGAACAAATGAATTAATCCACACTTGGTGATCCAAAATGAATTCAATAATTCTTTATTTATAGATTTTCCAGAGGGGTTTCATATTCTTAAGTGATTGAGTAAACCTTACTCCAAACCCCAAATATGGGTTTTTTTAAGCCCAGTTTCCCCAAAAATTGCCCAAAAATGGGTATTTTAGGGTTTTTCCCCTTTATGCAGGACTATAGCCTACGGGGATGGATAGGATATTACATCCAATTTGTCCTAAATTTGTAGAGGATGTTACATGGCACCTAATAAAAGAAATAGTGCTTTAGTTTAGGAGGTAATAACTAAATGCTTATTTCTTTCCATATAAGATGTACATCTTGCAAAAATGATCATGGGGTACAAATACTACAAAAGGCCTAAATCTTACTAGAATTTTCATACTGTAATAATAAAACACTTTCACGTAAAACAAGGTCAGTACCACATACTACAAGCACAAATGACAAATTCAAAAACAATAAACTTATTCAATGAAATAATGATGAATCCTATTAGTGCACTTTAAATTGAATAGCTCGAGTTGCAGTGTCAATCAAAATTTCTTAGGTTGCAGCATAATTAAGTACTCAATGTTGTTTTGGGTCCAATTTGGGGAAAAAGAGGAGCTCTTCGTGACAATGGGATGATCAGGCTTTTCAGAAGGGATCTCTACTATACTTTTCAACATACAAGCCATTCATGCTAGTGGAGGAGATATAGAGAAGCCTTTAATAAGGACCTTTCCAAGCTCAATTTGGAGGAAAATCCATTTTCAAAGCTTAAACATAGTTCTAGATTCAAACAAGAGTAGTCACTTTTCAGAACAATTATTAATTCCCAAGAAATCGGAGCCAAGCTGACATGTTGACCATTTATTCTTCTATTGGACAAGGAAGCATTTATGAAAAGTCCTTGGCCCTTTGATCGAGTATTTGATGTAAATCTCTTGATTAGAAATGTAATAAGAGATGCAATTTATATTAAGAAAAAGGGAAAAGTAGAGGGCCAATTAATAATTATCTCTAAAACACTCTCAATAGAATCCTAACATATTTAAAATGGAAAAGGTTAACTCCATGGTTATTTTTTGCTTTAGAAACTTTGCTAATTTCCATGATTGAAGCATGTATTCATGCCATGAAAGAAGCTCACAAATGCTTTTGTGGTTGAAGCAAAGAACATGTGCAAATTTACACTCACATAGAGGTATGGAAAAAACGTATGTCGAGCTTGTTTTCCTAGACTCCACACAAAGAATGGAAAAAAGGTGAAAAAACCAAGTCAAAAGGTATGTGTAGCTTTTTAAATATAGAGTTAGGTGTTAACTCCACACCCTACAGCGAAGGCTTTGCGGTGCAAGTGACACAAAGGTTTGCATGCAGAACTTTGGATTAAAAGGAGTGGAGCTTGATGCTACATGTCCACTATTACCCCACTTTCTGTATGAGTTACGTGAGATAAAAATAATGAGATACGAGAGATACAAAGTAGATACTATTGTTATTCAAATTTAATAAAAAAATATTACTATGTCTTCTTCGACATAAAACAAATATCTTCCATAAAGAATTTTCTCCATGAACCTAATTTAAAAAGAATCTTTTATGTTGACACGCCCAGCCACAAATAGAAACGATGCCGATGGGCCAATTTCAGTTTAGAAAAATCATAATTAGTTTCAATTGTAAGATCTCCTATTTTTAGTTCAGATTTCACTTACTAGCAGTGAAACATGACTCGCCAATCAATCGCAATTAATCATGAGTCAGAATTTTCTCGCTCTCCAAACTATCTGATCCAAATCTTTGTGAGTGAAACTCACATTAACCAAGTTTTACTCATGGTCAATGCAAGTTTTACTTATGACTTTCTGATTAAAGCAAATTCCTATGATTGATTCCGATTTATTCGATTTTCGGCCTTAACTCGACGAGCACAAGCTTTTCAAGTTTAGTTGTGCTGCATTGCTAAAAAATAAATGTCAGTTGATCCAAAATTTATTTCTCATTTCTCAGGCCCATAACTCATACGTTGAGACCTTCAATAACTCATACGTTGAGACCTTCAATAATCAATCACTACTCACTATTACACAGTCCAGACTCCATAGCGAGGAACCACCAGCATGAGCCTAAGTCCAAACTCCATGTCAGCAGTCTCCAACATGTGCTCTATCCATACTCCATATCAACCTTTGGGTAGTCACGTGTCACCTTGGGCATGTGTTACCTTCAGGCTTAGCTGCTTCACTATTCAACAATCGAGTTACGTTGGCACTTGGCTCAAATAATAGGTATATTACTATATTGAAGTTTCAATGTCGTTTTCAATGGAAAGTTTCAAGTTTCACTATTTAGAAATCGAATGTTCGGCGTATTCCTTTGGTTATGACTTTTCAACCCTATAAATGGGGCTTAAATAGATTTTAAAAATGCAATAAGAAATAGTTTCATACCAACCACCAGCCAAGTCATGAAGCATTCCTTCCTTGGTCGATGTCTTGCCAACTCCAAAGCCTTTAACAATTCATTCACAACTTTGGGTATTTTTGTTCTTCCTGAATATGTTATTGATGTATTGGTTCATTTGTCTTATGCGAAACAAACTTGCAAATTCAAGAATACAATGAAATATATATTAATAATATTTCCTTTAGGTAGCATTTCCTCATATATACCTAATTGTGTTTCAAGGTCATAATGATATATTAGGTCGAAATGTGCTTGCGTTGCTCAAGAGACTCCTCTTTTATCATTAACAAAACCTCATGTCCTTTAAAACCAACCCTCTTTTTTTCGAAGTTATATATGGAATTTTTAATTTTAATTTTTTATTATATTTTACAGGAGCCAAATTAAATAGTAGGCACAACTCCAAATCTAAACAGAAGCCACAATTTAAACACAAGTCCAAAACAACAACAATGCTAAGGGACAAGGACTTTGCTTAGGCTTATTGTGACAAGATTCTTGGAGACCCCAAGCTCCTTTGTAAATTTTGCAAAGTGAAATGTAGTGGAGGCATTTATAGATTCAAGTACCACGTTGCACAAATACCCAGCCATGATATAGGTCTCTACAAAAACGTTGATGAAAATGTCAAACACCAAGCAACCTTGGCCATTGATATGTTGAGTCAACATAATGCAAAGAAAGAAAAGCAAAAAAAAGAAATATGAACTCATGGAGTTTACAAATTTTCTTCCACTACCCCATTGTCATCTCCCTCTGTTGAATCTCAATGCAGTTGCCAAGTTTCCCACACATGCCTCCAAGTCCAATTCAAACTCAAGGCCAAATGAATCCTCCTGCATTCAAAATTGGAGGTGGAAACATAAACACCTTTTTTTCTCCACGCACAAAACCCGATT
>APFE030540798.1:44963-60186 GCA_000404065.3 Pinus taeda | reverse complement strand
GTTGCCTCTAGTTGAATGGTGGTATAACACTTCCTTCCATACAGCAACAAAAATGACCCCATTTATGGCACTTTATGGTTATCAGCCACCATCCATCACATCATATTTAAGAGAAAATTCTAAGGTTCAAGCAGTGGAACATCACATCGAACATCAACAACAAGTTCTCCAACTCTTAAAGGATAACCTCGTGTTGGTGCAGAATAGAATGAAACAACAAGCAGATCAACATTGCAGCGAAAGAAGTTTTGTGTAGGTGATTGGGTATTCCTATGGCTACAACCATATAAGGAAATGTCCCTCAAGCAAGCTAAGAAGGATAATAAATTATCACCAATGTATTATGGTCCGTACAAGGTGTTGCAAAAGATTGGTACTATGGCATACAAATTGGATCTTCATGTAGCTTCTCGAGTGCACCCAGTTTTCCATGTTTCATGTTTAAAGAAGGTTATAGGTGACAAGCTCCCAGTTCAAACAATATTTCCAAAACTTGATGAGGAAGGAAAATTATATTGGAACCGGAAGAAGTCATAGAAACAAGAACTCGACAGCTACGAACTTGATCCTTTTCGGAGTATCTTCTCAAGTGGAAGAACTTATCCGCTGAATATTCCACATGGGAGGATGAGAATTTTATACAGAAGCATCCAGAACTACTCAAGCATTGAGGACAACACTTTTTTTGAAGGAGAGGGGCATGTTAGGTCCCTATAATACTAGTGATGCCCCCATTACTATTGTAGTTGTATCCCTTATTAATATTGTTGTGCCCCTATTGTCCCCATATTGTTATTACTGTGCCCCATATTGTTATTATTTTTATGACCATATGGTTTCATAACACACGATCTCTTATTTTCTCTTTATTCACATATTACTTTCCAAGAACTACAAATCATAGTTCCTTCATTTTTGTCAACCTCATATTCAATATGAAAACATGTTCTGTTGATTTAATCTAGTTGATATGAGATCCATGCCTTCATTCATCCTTTTAATGAAAGAGATCCTTTTCCCTTGATCATGCTCATGAGGTAGATCATGAATCCTTACTATATGCAACTATATAATGATATGACTTGACTCATTGAACATATTCATTTATACCTATTTTCTTATTTGGTCATCTAGACTTCCTTTAGCAATTTCCTGTCCTTGATTAAGAGTGCTTCAATCATCTTTGACACGTTGCATTCTGTTTTCATCACAACATCATTATTTCAAATAGTGAATCCTATCTAAGGTGGTATTCTTAGCGAGACACTTTCTTCTTCCAAGAGATGAACCTTCTAATGAAGATTCCAATGGAGGATATTTATTATCCTCATCATGCAAATTCTCCTTTCCAATATGTCTGATGATAAGATGATATATATATATATATATATATATACTAGATGACTTACTTCTACCCATAGGTACTGCTTATGCTTCTAATGAGGTTACGGAGAGCTACTTCCTTCTATTGATGAAGTTGTAGACTTTTACTTCAACTATCTTTCAATCTTCTTATGATGATGTCATGAGACATTGTTTCTATCATATGGATTTATGATACCATCCCTTAAACAATGCATCCCATCATAATGCTTTTCTTCTTGACTTACCTGGAGGAGGCCTTCTTCACCCTACTCTCCATATAGCTGAGATCCAGACATCCATAGTTATACAAATTCCTTCTTCCATCATGTTTCTTAGAACAAAGGTTCAACCCATACATATTTACTTCTTATACATGAAATATTTATTGAAAATCACCCCAAGAAAAGTATACAATACAAAAACATGATGCCGATATTTTTAGGGTTTACATGTAACCAAGAGGTCATCCTAGGGATTCTAAAGATCAAGCCCTAGATAAAATTCTATCCCCTCTTCATGTCATGCTAGGGTTCATATTTTTCCCTAGAATACTAACAAAACCTTAGAATCTTGTCTTCAACCCAAAAATATCTTAAAATATATCATACATACCTTATGGTTACTTTACCTTTGTCGAGATGACTTGCATTTCCATATGCCTATTGGAATAAGGAATTATTAGGGGGGGGGGGGTGAATCAATAATTGTAAGATTATTTTCTTTTTCTATTATGCTTACAATCCCTTTTTATATTCTATTACTTGTGAGAGAATTCACTCATAAAGAGAGTGAACAATAAGTTCAAACATACATGTTCATACAACAATCACATGAGAAACACACACATTTGACATTGTGTTTTTCACGTGGAAACCAAGAGGGAAAAAACCACAAAATTTGTTGTAAATTGTTTATGATGTAAATTAAGAACCTACTTAATTACATATGTTAGTTTGTGAGCACCCACTCATAGGAGGTACCAAACCCCTTTAGTTAGCAAGCACCAACTTGCCAAGAGGCACCAACCTCTTCTGAATGCAGGCACCAACCTGCTCTTGCCAATGTTATACTATTTCATACAATTTTCAAACTGAAAATAGAGGCATATATATTACAAGTAAAATACCAAAATGTTTGGTTGTAGATTCAACTTTTTCACTTTGTCTTCTGTGTTCTCATGCATTTGTTCTTTACTTGTTGCTAACAACAACATCTTCTCTACACTCTTCCTCCTTTCTTACAAGCTCTCTACTACCTTCTCTTCAACACTACCCACATTATTCTCCACATAGCACACTCACTGCACTTGCTTCTCAATCACTTAGTGTGCTCTCAGTGTTTAGACCTCTCTATATCTACACACACCTCTCACTCCTGAGCACTTTAGCAATATACTCAACTACCCCCATAATCGTTCCATTGCAAACGATGGTTTCGTTTCACAGATGCACACTGCACAAAGCAACCTCTGGTACCTATACCCATATTGCCTATACGTACTTTGACATGGCTTCCCCTGTTGTTGTTGTGTGTTATTGGATGATACCTATCACGGTATTAAACATAGAGATAGATCTTGGAGCTTTTTACCAAACAACTATGTAAATCTCCATGCCGATAAATTAATTCTCTAAGGACCTGCACACTCCTATGAGAGACCCATTCTTATTTATTTCTCAATAGAGCTTGACATTCCTCAGGGATGGCTACTCTGAACTTCATTTAACTCTCCCAGACATGCACGCGAAGCAATTGATTGCTTCCTTCATTCCACACAATCGTCTCCCTTAAATGATATCCTTGTTTCCTTGTTTGAGAGTCTTCTGTAGGTTTAGCCCATTTCAACAATCAACTCCACTGATCCTGCATTCAATTCTATAGTCACCGACCCATACATCCTTTTAAATCCAATGTAATTCCTCATCATAACACGCCATATCATAACTTACAAAGGTGGAATGTTATGATATTTCACTCCCTGATATCCTTGGCTCCCTTTGCCTTCAATTCCTTTAGTAGCTTCTTTCTCATAGGATTGAGAGTCATGACCAGGGCTTATCACTATCTTGGATCCCCTCAGTATCGTAACTATCACAATTGAAATGTTATGATATTTCATTGTCCGATATCCTTATCTCCCTTAACTCTTAGCTCTCTATTTGTTTTCATTCTAATAGGACCGAGGGCTATGACCAGGGGCTTAGTCCCAGGTGTTAAGACATGTTGTTCCTTATGGGGGTATTTATTTGTTAAATCTTCTTCGCCCTTGGTTCCTTTGGACTCATCATGACCGAGCAGCTAACCAACATCGGAGCCCCTCTATATCATAACATGCACATTTGAAGTGTTATGATATTACTTTGTTCCAATGTCTTTAGCTCCCTCTATTCAACCCTTGGTCCCTTAAGCTCTATATGACCATATGTTTTGGAATATCGGAGCCCCTCAGTATTGGAACTTTTCAAGTGCCATCTATAAGAATTTACGAGATCCTCAACCTCTGATATGATTACCTTTGATATACTGATCTCAGAGATGATGTCATGCTCTCGTCACTTCTCCATGTCACTCTCAGTTTCCCCATTGGGCCACCAAAAATGCCAAAGTAGGATGCCACGTGTCCACCTAACTGCCACGTCATGCTGATATGAATTTCCACTGTAGTTTCATGGAGCCAATCACATGCCGCCATGTGTCGTACCAGAGGAGAGAGAAAGAGTCTCAAACAACCTTAGTCTTGCATCAAATCCTTGTTAATTTGGATCGACTTTCCTCGGTGATTTTAACAATATCGTCTCACTGCATATGATAAATTTTTAAAACTCCTTTGTTAAGAAATCTCGATATTCCAATGTCCCTGACCTCTAATATTATCTGCTCTAGTATCTCGATACCGACTATGTCACTTACTCCGATATCTCGATATGCGCTTGCTCTGATCTGGGGTTTCAATATCATATCCTGATGGGGTTTGATCTCCAATATTTTATCCTTCTCAAGGCTTCAAGTCCTTGAACTTCTACAGACCATATATTTTGATCTAAAAGTCCATTTTTAAACTTTCACATACCGTTGGAAAGCTCTTTTAGAGAAATTTCCAATGGATAGGGTTTTATGTAGGCTTTGAGACCATTTTCTAATGAGATGGTGGAAAACACTTTGCAACTCATTTCTTCTTGAATCTTCTTCTTGTGCATGGAAATTTAAACTCCCAGCCACCATAGTCATCATTTTATGGATTCTCCAGTAAGCTTGCTATTGTGATGATTCTCTACATAAAGCCTACATCTACCATAGGATTCCTCCTAAGACATTACCACATGCATCTGCCGCAACAAGCATTCATGCTAGTCTAGTTGACATCAGTTCCAATACTAAAACATCCACCACCAATTGTCCAACAATCTCCCCCTTTAGCATCGATGGAAAAACCATAAGATCCCCCTCGGGATAGGCATGGTCTTCTCAAATGACCCAATAATGTTCTCCCCCTTTGACATCAATGGAAAGGAATAGTTCTTGAAGGCTCCCCCTAAACCATTGTAGCCTACTCTTCCATGGCTCCCATATGCTAAGTAGGTGCCACCACCTACCAAAATGCAATCATTTGGAGGGAGGAGATACAACTCCTATCTGTTTCCTGAGAGATTCAAATGGTTCTCTTGCGAGTGGCTTACTAAATATATCTGCCAGTTTCTCTTTAGTAGTCACATATTCAAGTCTGACAATATTGGTTGCAACTTGTTCCCTCAAGATGTGGAACTTGATAGGAATATGCTTGGTCCTTGAGCGCATCACTGGATTCTTGGAGATGTTGATGGCATTTGTGTTGTCACATATTATTGGAATGGGATCAAACAACTCTACCTGAATATCTTTCAAAGCTTGCTTCATCCATATAATCTATGCACAAAAGGTAGAAATAGCAATATACTCTACTTTAGCAGTCGATAAAGAAATGGAGGCTTTCTTTTTGCTGACCCACAACACTAATCATTTTCCTAGGGAGAAAGTTGCACAAGAGGTTTTTTTCCTGTCATCAAGACTACCAGCCCAATCAGCATTAGTGTAGGCCTTCAATTTGAATTATTTTCCCTTAGCATACCACAATCCATATTTTGTTGTTCCTTGAAGATATTTAAAAATTCTTTTGATAACAACAACATGGCTTTCACACAGGAGAGCCTGAAATCTAGCCACACGACCCACTACTTGTATGACATCTAGCCTTGATGCTGTAAAATACAACAAGTTTCATATCATTAATTTGTATGCAGTTTGATTTACGAGCAGTGTCTCATCTTCTTTGCACAACTTGCAAGTTGTAGTCAAAGGTGTACTTACTGGCTTGCAATCTTCTAGCCAAAATTTCTTCGGGGTGATATTTGGATTGGGATATAAACACTCCTTGTGGACTCTATGTAATTTGTATACCTAGGAAGAAGGAAAAATCTCCGATCATGGACATTCTGAATTATGTTTGCATACATTTTGAAAATTGACACCCCAATTGTTCCATGTCGTTACCAAATATTATATCATCCACATACATTACTACTATTAGTAGATGGCCGCCTTCAGACTTTACTTATAACTTATTGTCAATCGTGCATCTTATAAAGCCTTGTTGCTACAATATTTATCTAGCCTTTTGTAACAAGATCTAGGAGCTTATTTTAGTCCATATGGAGCCTTTTTTAATTTGCATGTAAAACCTTCATCTGTGGTGAGTATAAATCCTTATGCCTGCTCAATATAAACTTCTTCTTCTAAATCTCCATTGAGGAATGTAGAATTCACATCCATATGATATACCTTGATGTTTTTATAGGTGGTGTTGGCTTGTTGGGGCCTGACCCAAGTTCAGAGTTAATTAGCCAAACAAATCCATGTACTACTGGCCCATTCAACAACATTTTGTGGAACACGGACTGTGGTCTCACCCGAAGTAGTATGGGAGGGTGCTAGAACCAGGTTTCTGCACCCTTGAGATCCTGAGAGGTTCAACTGGTCCTTTGTTTGTTCCTTACGTAAGTGGCTTTGCGTACCTTCTGTTCCTCACGGCCTGATACCTTGCCTTCGCGCAACCCTAACCAAGGGATGTGTCGCGCTTTGCTCTATTACCCGAGATCTTATTTATCTTCTAGTATTATTTAAGTACCTTTGCCTACTTAAATGTCTTAAGTTATAATTAACAATACAAATCATTCATATAGGTTAAAGTAGTAAATAAACAATATATTTGCAAATTATATCCAATCATGCATTAAACCAGAAAAATATACACAAAATTATAGCAAAACTTCTCTTTATTGATTCTCCAATGGTTACAGACTCGACCCGCCCTGTGCACTCAGTTGTGGACTACTAGGCCTCTGTGCACTCAGCTGCAAAGCCTTCTCCTACTCTACGACCCATAGACACACTTTACCCTTCAACTCAATCACTTAGACTTCTCATCTTTCTATTCCCTTCGCTTGTTATTCATTATTTTCTACACTTAGAGCCTTGCTCTATTTATACAATCCCATGGTCCGCAGACCATGGGTAGGTTTTTCTAGCTGACATTACATTACAAAACTAGGGCGTAAAACCTTGTGACTCTATCATACTTTAGCGCCCTACGCCCACAATTTGCGGAGCTCTTACAACAAGATTTAGTCAAAACTTGGGATTTAAGCCCCAAAACATACCTTGGGGGGGATTCCATGCCCAACAAGCCTCCAACACAAACATCGTGACTCTCCCTCGAGTCACTCTGTCGGTGCGGAAATCTTTGTGCAGAGTCCCTCCAACTGTTCTTGAACTGCGACAAAGTCAGCAGTACACTGATCTATTGCTTGCTAGATTTGCTGCATACGTTGTTCTAAGACCTTTGTGTCAGGAGTGCTTCTCTGCATCAGTACATGCATACCCTGCATGTGTGCGAACTTGCCTTCAATTTCTGCTGTGATGGTGAAGGCCTCGTCGATCCAAGGCTGAACATGCGCCTTCAAGATTGATTCTTTGTGTCATGCCGTGTCCACCTGCTCTTTCAGTGCTTTAGCCTGTTGCATCTACGTGAGCCTCTGAGTAAGGACCACCATCTACGCAGTTCCTCGGATGCTATCATACTGCTGTTGGAGTTCTTGCGCCTATGTATGTAAACGCTGGATGTTGGGGTCCTCCTATAGATTTATGAGGACCCCAAGTGATTCTTCCAACATACTGGTGCAGTCTCGCACTGCATCGCCAATCTTGTCTAGTCCCACTGTGATAGTGTTAGAGCGTTGTTCTCTAACTCCCGGAGGGGTGGACAGCTGCGCCTTTAACCATAGCTCGACGATGTGAAGGTTCAGCTCCAGCTGAACCTTTGTCATTTGCTCCTGCACCTCACGCACTCCTGTTGTTAACCTATGGATGCGTGCTTCTGCTGTTATGTCTGCTGCAATGGCTAGCTCCGGGATGCTTTTGCAGGCTTCATTTATTACCTGTACTAACTTTTGATTCTGCGAAACCAATTCATCATGCTGCAAGCTTAATTGTTCCATATTGATTTTCTGGTCGCTGAGAACTTGTAGTGTGTGGCTCTCCCTAGCTCGCAGCTTTGTAGTTATTGCATCCTACAAAACATATAAGGTCCCTTGCGAGAGTGTACCTATATTGATACTGAGACCCTTCAGCACGCTCACTATAGGCCTATCGTCCTCATTTGTTATCATGAATGCCCCTTCCGGCAGCGCTATGGTATTTGTCATCCGCGTGCGCAACATCTGTTCTGCTGGCATTGTTCCGACTACGAGGCTGGTCAAAGGGTACCAACCTGTGGAGGGCACGCCTGTAATTCCTACAGCTGTGCTCTGAGGGCCCCCAACACAATCTGGTTCTCCTGCATGAAATATTGGAGAGCCTAAGAGGTGACATCGCGCATTGTCTTGCCGATGTCATGTAGATCACCCTCAGTTAGGGTGATTGGGTCAATCGACAACTTTGATGCCTTGACCTTCTTACGCGACCCTGCCTACTCTATTGGGTGTTGGCGCTTCAACTGTGTTGACACAGTTTGTGGGTTCACTCCTCCCTCTTAAGTATGTGCTTCCTCTATTTCCTTCCCCTGTGAAGGCATCGTTTGTCCCTCGCCCACCTTCGTGGCTGCCTCCTGTGCTGTTGCGGCCTTTTCCTACTCAGTTTCTTTCTGTGCAGCGTCCCGCGTTGCCCACACTTCTGCTGCAACTGCTTCCTTCCTTCACTTTTCGGCCAACTATGCGATGCATAGCTTGGCCTTGTCTTTCTTTCTTTGTGCCACTGTCTTCTCGATGTCTGTGATGTCTGGGGCGCGCTACTCCAGTGGCCATGCATCTAGTACATTAAAAATGATGTCGGCTGTAGCTATGAAGGGTAGCGTTATCCACAGTTTGGTCGGATCCTTGTGCGCTCTGATATAAATGTTGTGGATGTCCGCTTTGAATTCTGCAAAACTCTGCAGGCTGTTGTAGATAGTGGGCGACAACCATGGCTTGCAGTTGATCTCCATTCTGAGGTTCATCTCCATGAACACCCAGAATATTTTACTGTCACGGATCCTCTTGGCATCCTTTGTGGGCCAGAGTGAAGCATACTTCGCGGCCTTTGGCAGGTCCCTATCAATTATGGAGAATTGACTATCCTCTAGTAATTCCCCTGCCACGAGCACTATGGACAACAGAAGCCATGCATAGTGGAACATTTTTCCCTGTTCCTAAGCTTCACAACAATTCTCTAAAAACTCCTTGTAGAGGAACTCAGACTAGTTAAACTGGACCCCCTCCATGCACTGCTCAGCCAGTGCTACCACTGGCGTGGGTACTTCATCCGCATGGCACTTGTGCATAATCTTTCTTGCCAAGATTTGGGTTACCATGGGTATTTCTTTGTCCTTGATGCTGGAGATGGCATAGCCCCTCTTCTTCTTTTCCAGCTTGTTACTTTTTCTTCATGGCCTCCGTGATGGCCAAGTCACTACTCTTCCCCTCCAAGATTTTTGCGGGGTCCTTTCCTTTACAAGGAAGTCGGGAGATACGGTGAATCAAGTTTGTCGTGATGGGGATGGGCTCCTCCAACCAAAAACACCCATCATGAACCAGACAGAGTAGCTGCTTGATGACGAAAATGGTTATTGGGGCGCGGTAGAAATGTGGCACCTAGAGCAAGTTCAATAGCCCAACCTTTTCCACTCCACACAACTACTTTCGTGGCTCTAGTTCGATAACCCCTACCACAATGTTTTGCTTGGGATTCATGAGGTGCCTGGTCTCAAGGTGAGGGAACTTCTCGTGGTCAGCGAGGTCCTAATCTTCAAATTTTAGGCTCAGCACCCATCCCAGGTTCGTGCCCTCAAACATACTTTTGTCTGGGAGGAGCGGGGTCTAGAGTGAGCTCTTGGTCTCGTCTAGGTCCTTGGGCACTTTAGCCTTTCCTTTTCGCGGGGGGGACATAGGCACGCAACTTTGTTGAGGGGTGCGCAGGCTGAGTTTTCTCCTCCATGCCTTCAACCTCGTCTTCGGCGATGATTAGGTCCGTCAGGTCTTCTTCTTCTTCATCAGTCTCTCTAGTGACAACTTTACCCTTCTCATCCATTGACAGTTTGGTGCATAGCGAGTTCCGCGGGGACACACGTATGGGGATCTTGTTTTTCCTTCTTGGGTCTTGGTGTGCGAGGTGATTTTAGGATTTCTACCACAATTTCGATGCCTTTCGGAGCATCCCCCACGGTCAAGGCATGTGCGACCTCTTCGGCGGTCATTTATGTTATGTCCATAACGTCTGTAGCTGTTGTCATCATGTTTGTCTAGGAATCTAGCACTCACGAACTCAGGGGCTCATCGACGCTTGGCTCACAACAATCTAGGCTCTGATCAATGGCTCAATTCGCAAATGACCAAGTGTTGTTTGCTGGGTAGCCCTTTTTATTTTATAGCGCTTTTTGAATTTGAATTGGACTGTTCCCCCCAAATTAAGTTCATTAATGCTCTCTTGGCAGCATATTTTTCCAAATCTTGCCCATAAATCGCATCTTAAATGCCTTCCACTCGCTCCATTTGGCCTCAAGTCGAGCATCCCATCATGAATAGTGACTTCAACAGTCACTTTCTGGCCAACCTGCGCAGTAACGCTACCCCCCGTGTGCGGCCGCGAAACTTGTGACTTTTTGTTTCTACGCACCGCTTCAACATCGCGCAACTCCCGGGTAGAGTAGTTTATATTCCCGCGCTTCCTTTCAACTACTTGGAGCACTAAGACTATACTTCTCTTGACTAGTCAGGTGGTCACGCCACCCGGGTATATTTTTCTCCAGTCATCCATCGTTCTCCCTGGGAAATACCCAACTTTACCCGTTACTGGCGGCGTCACGTACCTTATAATCTGCAGTGTGCCACCCTAGTTACTTTTCTTAGTAATATGTAGTCCAAGCCAAGGCATCAGACTGATAAATCTGCAACAATAGTCCTCAAACTTGTCAGTGTGATCATGCAAACCCTATCTTATCATCCTGGTCTTTTTATCGAGGAAATCTTCCCTTATTTCGTCCAGCTTCTTGACTTCTGTGTTGATCTGGATCTTGGGGGGAGGCCCCCAAGATCTAAAATATTGAAATGGATCTCATGGGTGAGGCCCCAAGATTTGAAGAATTGTAATGCTAGAAAGAAAATGATAGAACATAGTAAATAAAACCAAAAATATTTTTTTTATTAAAACTGATAATAACTATAAAGGCTACATTGTGGCAGACAATCTGTCCTTTTACAAAATGCCACTTGTTAGTTATAGTATTTTTCAGTTACAATACCATGGGTCAATTCCATGGGTGAATGAATACCATGGGTGGATGTCATAATACCATGGGTTAATTCTATGGGTGAATGAATACCATGGGTGGATGTCACAATGCCATGGGTCAATTCCATGGGCAAATGAATACCATGGGTGGATGTCACAATACCATGGGAAAATACCATGGGTTAATGAATACCATGGGTGGATGGCATTTACAATACCATGGGTGGATAAATACCATGAGTGGATGCCACTTACAACACCATGGGTGGATGAATAACATGGGTGGATGAATACCATGGGTTGATGCCATTTTCCATTTAGATCATTCCTTCCTCATTAAGAAGCAATGGTCCCCATTTCGTGAAGTTCCCTCCTGCGAAGCCTTTGTTGAATATGAAGAGCCACTGAAGAGAAGGATTTTATGTGGTTAACCCATAACCATGATGAACGAAGATCCGAGGATAGAGATACCCTGTAATGCTTGTGACCAACTGTGATACTGATAGTGTGCAACCTAGCAAATGGACTTCGATGAAATGTGGTTTGTGGATGGCCCATAACCATGATGAACGAAGATCCGAGGATAGAGATACCCTGTAATGCTTGTGACCAACTGTGATATTTACAGTGTGTGGCCTAGAAAATGGACTTCAATGAAGTGTGGGTTTGTGGATGATCCATAACCATGACAAACAAAGATCCAAGGATAGAGATACCCTGTAATGCTTGTGACCAGTTGTGATACTAACAGTGTGCGGCCTAGCAAATGGACTTCGATGACAAGGATTTTGTACAGTTGACCCATAATCATGATGTTGGTTGTTGATGAAGTAGCAGGTGCCTACATGGTTTGGGGTGGGAGGGAACATCTCCAAGTAGGGTGTCAAATGCTGCTATGCTGAAACTGATGAATGTGAAGTAAGTGCCTACTAAAGTGGGGTGGGAGGGCACGTCTCCAACGGGAACCTGCTCCAAATGTTGCTCTAGAATTAAAATGGACATAACTCGGTCAATATAACTCAGAATATTTATTATAACCTATTTTTAAAAGTAGAAAGATCATTTTGCATATTCCCATGTGTTGGAAATCCTTATCTGGACATCCTAGAATCTTCGATTCGCGCTGCTTTTTTCGCCGTAAAAAAAGTTCTAAAAAAAATAGTTGTTTTTAAATCAATGATATCTCCTACATCTGAACTCTAATTCGACCCATTTTTTTTTTAATTGGGTGATTTTTCAAGAGGATCTTAGATCTATAACCCTTTTTCTGAAATTCTACAGAAAAGTTTCAAAAAATGATAGGAGAGTCGTCATCCACTAGTTGTCGTTAGAATTTTTTTACAACATAGATGATTTTAAATCAATGATATCTCCCTCATCCAAACTCCGATTTGGCCGATTTGTTTTTGAATTTTGGTATTTTTAGCAAGGAATCTAGATTTGTTATTTGTTTTTGTAAATATTGTACCAAATGTTTCATATCTGATTTGCAAACTCGTTGCCCAAAAAAAAATTCCTGCAAAAAAATGAAAAAAGAAAAATGATTCCTGCTTGGCCCAAGAAAGTGCTCTGTGGAGGTCGCAGCGCGTGCCTGAAGTTTGTTGAATATTGCTGCAAAAATTTGAAATTGAAATTTTCATGAAACCCTCATTCCCATGGAATCGTAACCTGCTTTGATACCACTGATCCATATCTTGGGGGGAGGCCCCCAAGATCTGAAGAATTAAAATGCTAGAAATAAAATGACAGAAAATACAGTAAATAAAACCATAAATAATTTGTTTATTAAAATCAATAATAACTATAAAGGCTACATTGTGGTGGACAATTTGTCCTTTTACGGAATGCCACTTGTTACGTATAGTATTTTTCAGTTACAATACCATGGGTCAATTCCATGGGTGAATGAATACCATGGGTGAATGTCACAACACCACAGGTCAATTCAATGGGTGAATGAATACCATGGGTGGATGTCATAATACCATGGGTTAATTCTATGGGTGAATGAATACCATGGGTGGATGTCACAATACCATGGGAAAATACCATGGGTTAATGAATATCATGGGTGGATGTCACTTACAATACCATGGGTGGATAAATACCATGAGTGGATGCCACTTACAATACCATGGGTAAATTCCATGGGTGGATGAATAACGTGGGTGGATGAATACCATTGGTTGATGCCATTTTCCATTCAGATCACACGTCCACTAGAGCGCTTTTCTTTCTTAATCGTACCCTTTATTTTTCAAGTTCCTGGAGCCTAGAGTTTCCCATTTGGATTTCTCCTTCCAGGGTTCTGCGAACCGCCGTATCTACTGGTGCTAGTATGTGCGGTCCAGCATTTCCCTGTATTATAGGTTTTAGAGTGGTTCCTTGATACTCAAGCCTTGGGGGTACCTGCGGAGTTAGGTGCTTGCACACAGTCCTATACACCCATAGAACCACTGGTACGTGCAAGTCCTAGTCAGTCCGCTTCATATTGTGGACCTTGTTCATCACTTCGCATACTTCATGGTCCCAGCCGGAGGGGTCATTTGTGCTATTGTCTTACCCGCACCTACTTATCGATCGTGTCTCCTACCGTGAGTACTGTGTGCATTCCAGCAAGTTTCGCACCATATTCTTGTATCAACCTAGAAAGGTGGGCAATGCGGGCCATTTCATCCATCATACTTGTCTTTTAACTGCATATGAGGCTTCCCAAATTGTAGGCACATCATCCTTCGGTAGTTGCACCTTTCCTCAAAACTCTTATGGTGCGTACCCCACCACCTTGCAGGTGTAGCACGCAGTACCCATTTTAGAGCGTCAAAACACTGTTGTTCTGGTACTTCTCTTTCAAATTTGTTCATGAAGTCATCCACCTCACTCAACCTGTCATATGTAGGCAGATCTCATACCTCTATTGCTATGCAGCGCAAAAACCTTGTCATCATGTTACAGTTGAGTGTGGTTACTTCGTGTAACCAGTTTTGCCATCGCTCTATCTCCTCGTCAGAATCTGAGGTGCAGGAGCTTTCGCGCTCCCATGAGATTCAACCGTCCTCGATTGGATTTACCCAATATTTCTCCCGCACGGTTATCTTGCAGATGTAGTCTAGATCATTGTCACTGTCGTAGTTGCGCACTGGCTCTATGTAGCACGATCCTTCTGTAGGGTCTAACGGTACCACTACGTGCAGTGAATTTTTCTCAAAAATCAGCTTGCATTTTTTTAGATTTATCACTCCATTCATGTCAGTGGCCCAATCTATTCCTAGTAGCGCAGGGTAGGGATTGTTGTCATCAACAATCTCTATCACTTCGAAATCTACTAGTGCACTTGCTCCTTTGATATCTACTATGATTCCCTGCAGTCTCCCCATAGGTAGGATATTTTGTTGGTTTTCCATTTGTAGTTGGATAGGTGTTATCCGGGAATAGTGTCCATTCGGATGCTTCTATTCCCACTAAGATGGGTGGCTATCTTAGAACAAACAATCAAAGTCTACTATTGATTCCTTTTATGAAAATAGATGAGAAGAGGACCAAGAGGGCCAACCTGAGTCTTGCACTTGCTTTCCTCTCTTTCTTGATAGAATTTCGTCGTTTCTCCTTTGTCTGCCCAGCTTCAAAAGAACCTGTGGAATCACAACAACATACTACCATGCAAGAAACAAGGATCTAAATTCATAAATAATGCAGGATTAGATGTGCATTAACCATATACATGCATATATAAACAAGTACACAAGAATATGGAAGGAAACAAGAATAACTTTATTCAGATGAAAAATAGCAAGAAGATTACAACCATGTGCTCTGACCCAGCATCATCCTCCAGCTAAGAAGCCCTTCTTCACCTCAAGCAAAGCTAGATCACCCAACACTATGAATGTACACCAGAATATCAACAGCACTTCTCTATAAGATACAAAATTCCAGCCTCTGTATCTCTGTGATGAGGGATCCATATATAGATGATTACAGAGATGTGAGTCATCTTCTGGGATCTTGATTAGTGTCTTCTCTCTGATAGTTCCTGCTTCCACTTAGAGAATGATGATCTCTT